>PPHD01010803.1:0-19335 GCA_002909625.1 Bambusicola thoracicus | reverse complement strand
GCCCCGCCCCCCCCGCGGGCTGCCCTTTAGGCGCCCCGAGGCGGGCAACGGACGAGCCAAAGCGCCGCGCAGCCGCCGCCGCCCCCCGCTCACCTCACGCGCCGCCGGCGGCCGCTGCTCCCGGGGCGGCGAACCCGCGAACCGGCCGCGCCCCACCGCGCGCATGCGCAGCGCGCACGCGCAACGTTAGGCCGGCGGGCCCGCCAGGGGGCGCTCGGTGCGGCGGGGGGGCGCTCCGGCTGAGCGACGTCGTCTCGACGGCTCCGCCTCAGCGCGAGCGGGAAGGGGGGCGGGAAGGAACCGCCCCTAAATCTCAGTAGCCTCGGCGTGCAGCCTTCGCTTTGTGTTTTTATTGCTTGTCCCTTGTGAGCGCTACGGGCTGCTCAGGGCTCCGTCTGCTCTCGCGGAGCTCTCGCCAAAGCCCCTCAGCGGCGCCGCGCCGTCGGCTGCTTCCACCTCTTCATCTTCCTCCTCCGACCAGCTCAGGCTGTCGTCCGAGTCGTCCTCGGGCTCCTCTGTGCTGAGCGCCGTCTTCTCCGGCTCGCCCTGAGCGCAGGCCTTGCTCTGGGGGTGCTCCAGCCTGGCCCAGGCCCCGGGGCTGGCCTTACGGAGCGTGATCTCCACCTTGGTGGGAACCATGCTCACAAAGCTCTTCTCTGCTTCGATGACCTGGAGAGAGGGCAGAGTGTGGGGAAACGAGGGCTGGCAGAGCCCGGCACCTGGCCGAGCCTCGCCGTGCCACAGCTCAGCAGTGTGGTCGCCAGGCTCCCTTACAGCCCTCCTGTGAGACGCAGGCTGCCCTGCAGGACAACCCGCTGCAGAGGGGATGCAGGCGGTGGGCAGCGGGAATAAAGGCAAGGAGGGGACGTGCAAAGTGCTGAGCCTCGCTGCTCCTCTGCAGCCAGCGAGCGGCCGAGAAACTGGGGAGTGAGGCTTTGCCCTTTGAGTGGCTTCAGAAAACGCAGGGACTGAGCCAGATTTGAGGAGAAGCAAATCCAGGACGCCTGCAGAGCCAGCAGCAACACTCGGCTCTGCTCTCGGTCAAGGATCGGGTGGTGCAAACACCAGCAAAGCTGTGCTCACGGCCCCTAGCAGAGATGGCTGCACATGCCCATACGTGGGCATTCTGGCTCCCAGGCGGTCCCAGCAATGAGCCAGCGCTGAGGCAGTGTTTAAAAGAGCAGCCACGGTGCTTCAGGTAGCACGGAGCAGCCAGGCACAGCCCTGACATGGCTCGTGGGGATTGCTACCCATACGGGATCAATAGAGAAAAGCATAATTTCCCCATCAGCCTTTGCTGCTATAGAAAACTGCAGCTCCGGAGATAAACGAATCCACTCTGCTGCAACGGCAGCGATGGATCTGTGTTCTCTGCAGGGCTTCAGGAGCTGGCAGCAAATAACACCGAGGGAGGGACTGTGAAATGGCTGTTTGTTCCACAGATACGCCAGCCTGTGCTCGGCAAACAGCAGAGTCCCACGGGTCGCGGCGTTTCTGCATGATAATGCAATTAAAGTCTTCCTCGTGCTGCATGCACAGGAAGGGCTGTGAAGAAATTGTAGCAGCAACCATTTTGCTGCTTTCTCAGAAGCCTGAGACGACACAGGGAATCATTTTCTTTACGGAGAGCCTGTGTTTGGGGCTGCAAAGCTTCTCCAGCAGCACAGGCTGCAGATTTTTGACCAGGGAAATCAAAGTAAACAGGATCTTACCCCCCAGAGATCAAGTTCTGCCTGGAAAATCTTATTCCCTTCGAAGATGACGTGAACTTCAAGCTGAAAGATCAACAAAAAATTATCTTTGTGGGCAGCACGGCGCTTCCAGAGCTGTTCCCCGGACAGTGCAGCTGCCTTCCAGCACCGTAATGCCTCCCACATCCCAGCTGCAGTCTAACAGCCCGCTGATCCCTTCGACAGCTGACTTTCACCCCCATCCCTACGGCGTGGGACCACCCCTGCCACCAACCCAAGGAGCGTTGGGAGTGCCGATCCCAGCTGTCGACCAAACAGGGATTGAAGAGTGCCAGCAACCCACCCAGCTCTTGGCTCATCAGTATGGGTGCCATGAAAGGCAGGGCACACTGTGTGCCCCAGCCAGCTCTCTCAGCCTCACTCACCACAGTGCGGTTGGCCTTCACACTGCTGAGGGTGGGCAGAGGGTTCTTGCCATAGACTGTCACCACCACTTGGCTGCTGGTTTGGTGCCAGTCCTGCCTGCATGACACCGCCTTCTTGTCCTGCCAGGGAGAGAAGCTGATGGTGTGTAGACAGCAGAGGGGATGTTTGTGTTGAAGGATGCTCTTTCAATGACTCTCTTTTGCAGAGTGCTGGCTGAGGGTGGTGTCAGAGCACAAGCAAACCATGCATCTGGTGCACGTTTTCAAGGGGAGGTGGTTCATGTGAGAGTGGGCAGCCCCTGCCAGACTGCACCATGAACACAGAGCATCTGTGCTGTGCTTGGGGTTGTTCCAGAAGTGTAAAGACCAGAGACATCCCCTTGTTCTAGAGTCACTCTGCAGTGCCCAAGCTCACATCAGGAGCAGGCACTGGGCGCATC
Organism: Bambusicola thoracicus; assembly: GCA_002909625.1. Classification (NCBI taxonomy): domain Eukaryota; kingdom Metazoa; phylum Chordata; class Aves; order Galliformes; family Phasianidae; genus Bambusicola; species Bambusicola thoracicus. Next base: position 16,779 of record PPHD01010803.1, on the reverse strand, counting down.
CAGAAAGCGTGGTCTGGAGGGCTACAGGGGGACCATCACTGGACGTGGATGATGCCAACATGCTGAGTTTGTGGCCCAACTGCTCACCTCTCTCCCAGAGGAGCTTTGGCCCCGCCAGGAATTTCTAAGCACCACCAGGAGACAGACCCTACTGCAGCCACCACCACGGCAGCCAAAGTAACAGCAGGGAGGAATCCCAGCCCCTAACTCAGGTAACAATTTGCACAAAACATTCGCACTACAACATCACAATTCATTCACTGTGCGGGGACAACAAACGACTCCCTGTTAAAGCAGCCTCTCTTTTATCCCCAGCACGTTTTCTGCTCAGGGCAGAGAACATCCTGAGCTCTCAGAGGGGGGCTCAGAGGAACGTGGTGCACTTCCAGAGATATCCTTGGCTGTTTTGTTGCAATTTTCCCAGCTCCAGCCTGTTGCCAGCCAAGGGCAGCTCTCACACACACAGCTGTGAATTGGCACCTTCCCCCCGTTGCTCTGCCACAGCACCAAATCGCTGTGTGGATGAGGTCCCTCCTGTGAAGCAGCTGCAGAGAGAAGGCTTCACAATAAACAACTGCAGCCGTTTGCAGACATCCGCCAAAACTTGTGGGGGATTTTTGCAGGGCTTTTCCTGTGCTCGGCTGCCTGTTCCTGTGCAGCAGCAGCGTAGGCTGCACTGAAGCAAAGGCAGAGGCAGCCCTCCTCCAGCTTCCTATTGCACGCATGCCACGGGCATGAGAGCTGACAGGTTGTGTGAATGAAGAGGCAGTGTTTTAAACAACAGATGAGTGAAGATTACGCATTCAAACCCCGATCCAGTCATCCGTGGGCAATTATGATAATTAAAAGAATTAGATGTTAATGTGGAACGGGGCGGGGGGGGGGAAGATCACACCTGAAGTGCCAATGAAGGGCTCTCCTCATGGCAGCCACCTGCCCAAGAGCTCCCCTACCGCTTTTCCATCCCTTACCGCCTTTCCCATCCAGCAGTGCCGCCCCGTGCTGCAGCCCGGCTGCTCCAGAAAGGCACTGAAGTCCGTCGTTCTGATCCCACAGCAGCTCCAGTACTTCATCCTGGGGGGAGCAGGGCTGCCTGAGCGGGGAGCTGGAGCCCACAGGGACAGGACTGCACAGACCTCTCCCAGCACGTGGCAGGGTGAGCTTGTTCCCATTAAAGGATGGTTTCTTACCCCTCATGGAAGACGGGAACACCAGGGTGGAAAGTACAAACCTCTGCATTGCTCTCTGGGCCCTGGTAGATCTGTGGGCAAAAAGCAGAGGCAGCCCTTGGCAGTTCCTCCAGCACGGCACGGCAGCACAGCTGGGCTTCAGCCCATTCCTGTGGTGGTGCCCATTGTCACCCCTTCAGCGGAGTGCAGCATCTGAGAGGACCATGGCTGGTGCCAGTCCCTGCTCCGTGCCAACAGCATCCAGCTTCTGCCAGGACATATCCCCGCTGCAACACCCCCATATGCCACCTCCCTGCACAGCACAGGGCTGCCCAGCAGGTGGGTGCTTTGGCCACTGCAGAAGACTGCTCTCATCATTCCTAAGGATGAGAGGGATGCTCGTCTGTCCTGCCCCTTCTCCTCCTTTTTCTCTCAGTGCATCAGTCCCATGTCCTTTACTTGCTTCCCTCTCTGCTTCTTTCCAAGCATGCTGGCCTCCCTGTAGCACAAGCTTTGATGCCGTCAGACCATCCCGCATGGAGCGGCTTTAGGGCAAGACAGAACATGGGCTATGCTTCAGGAATTAAAAGCAGGCAGCAATTATTCCATCCCCATTTTCAGAACAAAGGTCCTGTATACGTGCTGTACGCCACTGCAAGCAATTAAACATGGCTGTACCACTAATCCAGGAATTCAAATGCCTCTTGGAGGAACGTGGCCTGAAGTCAGCATGGGCAGCCACCTCCCCCTGCCCAGCACCCTGCCCTGTGCACAGAGAAGGGGAGCAGCACAGCACAGCGATGCTGGATACTCACTGCCTTGCAGGCTGCGTTCTTGCAGGTGGTGCCAGCTCTCACCTGGGCAGCCGCCTCCCCTGCAAGGACAGCACAGCTTTGCTCAGGGACACACAGCATGCCCTGAGCCCTCCCTGCAGCCCCTGCTCCAGGCTTGGCAGGAAAGACCTGCTGATGGCTGTCAGCTCATCGCTACCTGCACAGTCGCCCTTGGGCTCCTTGTTGTTAGGAGACAGGCTCAGTTTCTCCAGTGCTTGTTCCAGAGATCGAGATACTTTGATTGGCAGCAGTTGTCGTGGCTCATCAGAGCTGGAAAACAACAGCAACAAAGGGTGAGTGGGTGTTTGTTTTTTGCAGTGTAAGTGTTGCTGCCTTTCCCCAGGAAGCAGGCAGGGCAAGGCACGTGCGCAAGCAGTGGCACGGCCAGGCTGTACTGTCTGCTGAGCCTCCCTCACCTTGGTCTTTCCCGCTGCATCTTCTCAGCTGATTTTGGTCCTTGGACGATGATCTCTGCCATCGGCTTGGCCTTTGGCTTGTCTGAGGTCTCCTCTTGGGAAGGCTCAGGAGGCTTCTCCTTGCTGTGAAATCCCTTTGTGCATCCCTGAGTGGCAGAGACAAGCCTGACGTCTGCTTTCCCCTTTCTAACCTGCTCCCAGATCCTATTTCTGTGACCCGGTGGCTCTGTATCTTGCAGAGACCCTACACAAGGGCAGGGGTGTCTGCAGGGATTCCCAGTGACAATTCCATGAGCAGTTTTACCAGGACCACAGCAGGAAGGCCTCAGCTCTGTCACACTGCAGCCAAGGGGCAGCAGGAGCCTCCTGCCCCTCCCTGGGCCTCCTGTTGCCCCCAGCACCAACTCAGACACCACAGCTGTGCTGGCATGTGGGGGAAGTGCTGCATGGAGGGGGGGGTCTCAACTGCTGTGACACGGCTCTCCAGGAGGCAGCACCCAGGAGCAGGCAAGAAACCCCCAGCCAGGAGCCAACTAGTGGAAGTCACTCACCTTAATGGAGAGGAACTCGGAGAAGTCCGTCGTGCGCTTCTTGCAGCAAGACCAGCCCTAGGCACCGGGAGAAGACAAAATGGGTGGGGTGGATGATCCCACCGGACACAAAGTCCCAACCTGCAGCTGCAGTTCTGCTCACCTTCAGGGCATCGTGGAAGATGGGAACGCCCGGGTGATACAGGCAGGAATCTGAAGAGAGGAAAGCACGTGGAGCCTTTTGTGAAGGGCAGTCCTGTCTGCGAGCTGCATGTGCTGCCTGGCAGCTCCTGAGCCGCCTCCTGTCCCCTGGCAGGCATGGGGTCGGCACACAGGAGCAGCTGAGGCCTCAGAGCAGGAACACATCAGGCACCCCAGCACACCTCGGCGTGAGGCAGAGTTCGTACTTACCCTGGGAGTTGTGCTCAGGATCAAACCTCTGCCCACAGCCCTTGTTGTAGCACAGCAGCGCCATGGCTCAGGCAGGCACGCGGCGCCCTTCACTCCAACAAAAATCCTATCAATCTCATCCCTGTCCGCAGTTCCCCCTCTGTTTCCCCGTAGTTTCCAGCACAGGGGCCGGGAGGTGGCTTTGCCTATCTTTGGAGGCAGCTGGAGGAGGGGGTTGGTAACCGGAGAGCCGGCCAAAGATGGACACGGCAGCTGACGGGCACCGCCGTTATCTGCAGAGGCATTCATGTCCTGCCCCCATGTTCCAGCACACGCAGGCGCCCAGCAGAGGGGATGTGAGCCGTGGGGCTCCCCCTGGGTGGGTTGAGCAATGCCAGTGCCCACATCCCACCTGCATCCACACCACCACTCTGCTGGTGCTCAGTTGCATACGGTTGCAACGCTTGAGCTGCTGCTGCAGGGACGGCTCTCCATTCGTTGATCATTCAGAGATGCAGCTGTAAGTTTCCTGCAAAGGGAGAGACTTTCTAGGGTGAAATCCTTACTGATCTCTGCATGACCTCAGTGAGGGGCCTTGTGCAACCCGGGGATGGAGCCTGTCCCTGTCTGCTATCTCTGCCTGCACCATCATCACAAACACATGCAAAATGCTCCCCATACCCAGGGGAGGTTTGCTCAGGCTGCCTGCGCCCATCCTGGGACCTGGGATTTCCTCCTATGGACAGGAAGTCCTCTTGAGCTGAAAGCTTATACTTAGTTCCTACAAACATCTGAAAGAAAAGTGTATTTTTGTTGTTCCTGTTTGTAGAGACAGACATTTCCTGGGTGCTCCGGAGCGCACAGCGGCCAAACAGCACTTCTGCTGTGGATCTGGCTCTGAAAGAAGCCCTTGGCACTACCACAGCCCCAAAGTGTGCCCTATGTGCAGTGCAGCGTACCCACCTTCGGAGGAACACAGCGCCCTGAGGGGCACATAGAAAAGCCAAAGGGCTCACTTCGTTCCTAGGAAGCTGGGCAGAGCCCTGTGACAGGGAAAGCCCAGCCAGTGAGCTGTGTGCTGCTATAGGGTTTCAGATCTCCTTGTCCTTTCCCCGAGCCGTCAGTGTGGCCGCAGCTGTCGCCATCCCTGTGCCAGCAGAGATTTGGAACTCAGGTTACTTCGTGGAGGAAACACTGAGGCGATGCTGGGGCTGAGCACTGCGGAGGGCCGGGCAGTGGGCGAGCAGAGCTCCCCAGCACCAGAAGAGCAGCAGCTGGGCTGTCCCCGTGTGCCTGCAGGAAGCCAGGAGTGAACCACCGCATTGCTCCGTCCCTGCAGCGCTGCTCTGTCCCCACTGTGGGTCAGTGGGGGGAGCGAGGCAGCCGGAAACCACACGTGCACAGCAGCACCAGTGAGTTGCTGTGTCTGCAGCTCCCAGCCCAGCAAGGATGAGGTCAAAGGGTGCAGTGTGGGGGCAGCCTGAAGACACCCACTGCTAAGCAAGGACAGGTCACAGTGGCCTGTAGCAGAGCTGGTGCCTCTGATGTGCTTTACAGATGAAGGAAGGGAGGAGATGAGTACAGATGATGGCAAGAGCACAGCACGGGGCTGCACAGCCCTCATGGCTCCACCAGCTCAGAGCGTGGTGCTGCAGCCCACTGTGCCCTGGGGAGCACAGCATAGGTTCTTGGGCTGGCCATGCATTGCACCTTTGAAACCAGTGCACAAGGAACAGTCAGCTGGGGATTACAAATCTTTATTTACCTTATAGATGGTGATCTGCATTGCTTGGAAAGCTAAACAAAAAAGAGGTTTATAAGTTTTGCAACAAGTACCTTACAATCAGTAGCACTGGGCACAGCTATAGATGAGGCGTCCAGCATGGAGCTGCGATTTCAAGCTTGGGGTATACTGAGCATGAAAGCAAATGCAGCCTCACGAGGCAGTGGTGTGTTGGAAAGGAAATAGTTCAGGCACAGATCTATGGGCAACCTTCATCTCCAACCATGAACACTGTCCGCCTGCAGCTGGGCTGTCACCCCAGCACTCTGGTCTCACTGGGTGAGTGTGCACTACTGCTGCTGCAGACTTTCTCGATGTATTTCAGCCTAATTCTTGCTCCCCACAGTAGCTCCACCTCCTCAGAGACGAGCTGCTGCTTTACTCCAGTGCTCACTCACACAGACAGTACTCCTCAGCAGAAAGCACAGACAGTCCTTAGTAGGAACTGGTCCGAAAAGGAGTGCAGTCTGCTCTGAAGACTCACTTTTCTCACCCTCAGCTGGCACCCAGCATGGAAACCTTCCTTGGGAGGGTGCTGTTGCCTTGAAGCAGTCACTACAAGCATCCCATGGAGCAGGGAGGCCAGCTGCAACGATGGAAGGAGATCCCAAAGGCACAGCTGGGTGAGGGGCTGAGCTGCCCTGCTTTCTTGCCATCCTTTCATCAGCTCTGCTCTCCCAGGGTACATGAGCCATCAAACATGGGGAAAAAAAGGGGGGAATGGTGGCTCCTTTCAGCACAGCCACAGGTAACGCCTTCTTTGGAGTTACAAAGGTGGTTCATTAGAAAGAACCACCATTTGTGGCTTTCTATAATAAAAAGCAGCTTCTGGTGAGCTCCTATTGTGTCAGGAAAGAGAAAAAAAAGAGGAAATTGCTGTCTATTTGATGTGACAAAATTACCTGGGTTCCAGCTGGATTCTCCACGTTCACTTTGATTCTTGTAAACACAGGCACTGTTTAAAGGGAAGCAGCATAAATGACAACCTGTGCAGCTCACAAAGGTGGGGATTAAAGCTAAGGAGCAAACTGCCGGGAGCCAGCCTGCTCATCAGCCCTCAGTCCATCACAAACTGATACTGTATGAGTGCATTTTAACCAAGCCGATCAGGAACAACAGCAAAAGGCAGTGCTATCTCCTATCACAGTTGCAATACTTTCTGTCTGCAGCTACGTAACAGCCAATGGTTTCCAAAAGCATGCAGAGTCAGACACTCCTCTGCTCCCTGGCTGAATTTCAGCACATCTGAGCAGTGCCCATACAGAACCCACTTTGCAGAGCTGCACCAGCTGCCTTACCCAAGCAGTCAGATCCTCCATTTTCACCTTAAACCTGTTTTGTTAGACGAACCTTGAGCAGTGCTAAATCCCCCTTTCCCGTTACATCCATTTTCTCCCAAAGCTTACTGCCTTAGTAACCTGCCTGTCCTTACCTGACACTTGAATAGGACCGAGGCAGTGGCTGGAGCACCCACACACTTGAGCTCTGTGCCTCTCCTAAGAATCACAGCATGGCTGGGGATGGAAGGGACCTCAAGGATCATGAAGCTCCAACCCCCTGCTGCAGGCCAGCCTGCCAACCTCCACATTCAATGCCAGACCAGGCTGCCCCATCCAACCTGGCCTTGAACACCTCCAGGGATGGGGCATCCACAGCCTCTCTGGGCAGCTGTTCAGCACCTCACCATTCTCTCTGTGAAGAACTTCCCTCTGATATCCAACCAAGGCAGGGACCTCTTGCACTACTCACTAACAAACCAGTGGAACAGCAGACCGGCGACAGACAATACACACAGCTGGGTGTAACTCCACAGCTTCCTTTTAGTATTTTGGAATCAAAATATCTACTCATCAGTCACTCTGCCTTAGGGAAAGCCTGCCGGTGATGCTGCAGACAGGAGGCAAAGAGCAGAGGCAGCCCCTCCATGAGGAGAGCCATTCTTGCTGAATGTTTGGGTATCCTGCCCCATGTGGAGCTACTCGAGCAAACACGGCAGGTGAAAAGCATGGCCCAACTCCTCACACTGCACCTACAGGTAAATCATAACCCCTCTCAGAAGTGCCATTAAATGCTGTACCACCCAAGCATGCCAGATGCTCGTGCTGCTGCTGGCAAACATGGAAATAAGCAATGGAAACAAGAGCAGCAGCTGTAGCCTCTCTCCAATCGTTTATCAATCATGCAATTACAGGCTAATTGCGATTAATCAAGTGACAGGTGTAAACCAATGAAAGGCTCCAGAACAACTTTCTCACCCCTATTTTAACAGGGTACCTGCAGGCCAAACCATGATTTTTAAAGGCTGTTGCCTTGGCACTGCCTGTCATCTGACAAATGCTTTCATCTTTCCTATTATTTTTAAGCCCGTAAGGCAGCTCCTTCCTTATGCTCTAAGGCTGCAACTCTCCCACACTTCCCCATCTAAACCTCTTCCTAAGCTCCCCTCTCCGCTCCCCCCTCTCCCCAGCCTCAACCCAAGAGCTCTAACACAAGAACACGAGGCAGAGAGGACTCCTGGCCCCGCAGATTCTCTCATGCATTACACAACATGAAGCGCACTGTCGCCACTGACAGCGACAAGTCCTCAGCTTCCTGCCCCAAGCAGAGGTCAGAGCCCTACAGAAAGCCCCGCGTGCTGCTCAGACTCTGACACGGCACAAACAGCGGCACGCTGCTGTCAGACACGAACTGAACACCACAGTCCTGCTGATGCACCAACAAGGCTCACGTCGATCTTCCGTGTCTGCACTGCAGCCATAACCCACCCGCATCACAGCCTCTCATTTCACTCCTAAATGTTGAAGTTCTCATTCCAAAACACAAACAAAACTCATTGGGTGATGAGGAGAACTGGTAGAAAATTCTCAGGGCTTCATGCCTTCTTTATTGACCAACACAAGATCTACTCCATAATCTACTGCTTGACTCCCTTTAATCCATACATATGGATTACCCATAAAAAATACTCCAAAAAACAGAAGAGGCGGCACAGCAGATAAAAAAGGCTTAAAATCCACTTTAATAATGCATTCCTGTAACATTCCTCAGACAAACTCAAACTTGTTAGTGGGACAATTACAGCTTGTGTTCAAACAGCTTACACTAAATGAAAAAATCCTGTAGTACTTCTACACAAAAGACAGGCAAGGTTAAGATTATACAAACATTTGTTTCAGTTAAATCTTCAGCATGAGATACAGTATCTTTGTCCAATAGATTGTACTTTACTACCAGTAAAAAGAAACGGCGATACAACACATTATCAAAAGATTCATCCCAGCAGATCCTCGCAGCCCCTCGGGCCGCACACGACGGTCAGCTACGTGAAAGAAACAGATGGTCCGGGTCAAAAGAGTAACTACAAGTTAGGAGGGGAAAAAATACAACAGAAAAAAAAATGAACATAAAAATCTCTCCGATTCGCTATCAGATGGACCATTTGGAGCAATAGAAATGTACAGAATCACGGGAGCTGCAAAGTACCCAGATGCTGCCCTAGTTCTCCAATGACTCCTTCCCTGTGCTACACGCTAAGAAAATCAAAATGAATGCCAAGACTTACTGCAGTTGTATCTGGTTCTGCCTCAGGACCCCGGCTGCAAACAGCACACCTGGAACGGGCAGTCGAGGCATTGCGGTCCTCGCCAGATCTTACCGTTAGAGAACAACCGCGGCAGCCTCCCTGAATCCATTTTCACATTGAAATTATAGGAATGCACCACATGAAATTCTCTATAAAACGTTTATCAGTCAGACTGCACTCCCCTCGTCCTAGAGTGGCTTAACCAAAGCAGGCCCTAATCGACTATTCTGATACCCACCCCCTGAGTAGAACCCTGTATGGCCTGCCGAGTTTCCTTTCCTCTTTGGGGCAAGTGCAGGGGGCAGCTTAATCCTGTTAGTATCTGCGACGTTTGTTAGGGCCAAATTCACCCCCTGGATTTCCTCGGTTGAAGGCAGGAGGGTTCCCTCCCATCGCCCCCAGGCCTTCCATCGCGCTGCCCTGCCCAAAGCGATCCGCAGGCGGTGGGGGAGTCTGTAATGAAGAAGCGAGATGGAAAACAAAGAACAGACAGCAGTTAGAAGCCATCCTAATTGAGTCAAATCCTGTCCAAACCCTGCAATTCCAGTTTACCTTGCTATAAAAGTACCCCAACCCACCAAAACTAACCCCAGAACAGGACTGAGAGGGCTCTAATTACAGTTAAACGTTGCAGGTCCCTTCCCCACAAAGCTTGGAGTCGAGCATATAGGACAGCAGTTCATGCACCATCCCCAGCCTACTGCCCTGCTGTGCAACGTGTGAGTAACAGTCTGCGAGAGGAATTTACATTTCCATCGTATTTCCCTCACCCGAACTGAATGTAAATGAGGAGCAGCACACTGATAATGCAGCACTATCACAACCCAGACATAGACAATACTATGAATCCAAGATAAGTCTGAAATACTGGCCCCGTGGCTTGGCCATATCACTCTATTTCCATTCCTCGAGGTCTCCCGTCTGCCAGTTAAGGCAGTGCTGCTGCATAGCCTCTTCCTTCCAGCAGGAGAAGAGCAAAGGACTGCTCAGCTTGGAAGATACCTCACCAAGTCCCCAGTCCAACCCCCTGCTCCAAGCTGAGTCAGCTGGGAGGGCAGATCAGGTCAGACACAGCTTCAGCCCATCTGGTCTAAAAAACACCCAAGGACTGGAATGCACCGACTCAGCAACTCAACCAGAGCACCTGGCCAGGACAAAGTTTCCTAAAAACCTATACGTCTTTCTGGCCATTGGAGAAACAGCCTATTGCTTTTGCTCTAGGTGGTCTTATTCCAACATGTTGATCTTAACACATTTCCCATTGCTTTTTTTCTTCTTTCTTTAGAAGGACTGTTAGGAGCTGCTCAAGATGAACAAACTTGCTGCTGTTTCAGCAGCTGACTGGAAGAGCTGCCCTGTGAGAGGATCAATCCTCTGTCTGAAGGACAGGAACGACAGATGCCACCAAAGCAATTATCTGTTGTAAAGCTCTGCAGTAAAGCCCTCAATGCATACCACCAAAGCCTGCATTCCCCAGCAGTATTCCTCCTTCCCAGTACAGCTACCGGGTCGTCCCCACACCCACACTGTTTGCTGCACTAGACTGAACTTCACTTGCAAAATAAGGAAGCTCCCAAAGCTGCAAGCTGCAGACATTGACCACCACAGCATTATTTTCATAGAAACAGTAACAGCCAAATCACTGTGAGCAGTTCCATTCCTTCCCCTTGCCAAGGCAGCCCTCACCACAAGAACTGTGCAGACTGAGCTCACTGGCTCCTGAATTAAACCTCACACCCCCAACAACTCCTACAGAGCACTGAAGCAACACCTTACCTCACATTTGTAACAAGCCAGAACGTGCACAGTTACCATTCACCATTGATTTTATTAATGCAGCAACCATAATTCCTGTCTAAATACCCTGATTTTTCATTTTATCTCAGTAGTATCTCAGTGTCCCTTAGGATCAGTTATTATTCTTAGAAGCATTTTTCCTCTGCTCCTATGGAAATCCAGCAAGCAGACTTTTTGCAAGCTAGCTGCAGCATGCAGAGTGACAAGTCCGTACATTGCAGAGCAACAGATTTCAGCTCATAGCAGCATTGGAATTACATTCCTTCATCAGTTCATTTCTCATGTCACCATTACTGAAGCAGACAGGCTGTGGGTTTCCTACGCAAGAAAAAACAATCCAACCTTCATAATCTTTTGCAAAGGATCTGTAATGAATGGAACTTCTCAGGTTACCATTAGCTGTGTTTAAAAATTCAATCTGCATTCAGAATTCTCCCTAGGGCTCTCTCTTTGTAACTCAGCAGTGACATACCCTCAGCTGTGAGGATGCCTGAAGTTTCCAATTGTTTAAGGTCTGAATGAGTGAGGACAATTGGAGGCAAACGGGGTGCAAACCTGAACTGCGCTCATAGGGATTGGGAGATCCACCCTTCACTCTGACCAGTCAAGCACTTAAACTTTCTTTGCCCTACGAGAAGAGTCCCACAGACCTTTCGCAAATATATGCAGTTTAAAAATAAATTCAATATAAAAACTAAAAAAAGCAAATAGATAAGCACAGCCTCCACCGATTCTTTGCTCCTCACTTCCTAAGCAAATTATCTGAACTCGTTTTTGCATCCTCATTATTACCATAATCGTTTCAGGTTATTGGCATGGGAACTTATTGTTTTCAAACACGAGTTATGGACAGAACACTCCTGAAAGCTCAGCTTTATGCTTCAAGATTCTGCGTCTCCAAATACTCTCAGAGTGCTCCTCAATATGCCATTTAAAAAATGACCACAAATTACTGCTGGGTTCCTTCTAACAAAGGGCTTTAGCATTAGCTATCCTCAAAGTAATGTAAGAAGGATGATGTGGTTGAATCCTCAAAATCACCAACAAATAGCAATGTGAGATGAACTTGTACAGATCTCAGCAGCAGCTAGGTATTGGGGCTGGGGGGCAACAAGCCTAAACAGCACAGTGCTCAACAAGTGAAACATCACATATGTTTAAGAGGTGTGCACAAGAAGCAGCTGGGGATACATTACCATTCCCATGGCTCCATCAGGTATCATAGCTCCAGGACCAGCTGCAGGAGGTGCAGCAGCGGGGACGTTGGTACCACCCATAGCTCCTCTATTGTTCATGCCAATGGTACCTGGAAAAGAAAACCAAAGAATATTCATAGCAAACACAGAGGAAGCTGGGGTCTCCTCATCGCTCCAAAACCACAAAGCACCATGTAAGCTTCCTGCAGTGTTATATGCAGGGACAGAGTCCTAACTTCTTGACAAGCATCATGCTGTTAGGTCAAGATAAACTGCTCTCGCATTCCACTGTTATCTGAAACTACAGCAAATTCTAACGGTCACCATTTCCAAGAACCACCACTCCATGGTCTTCTTATGCACGTGGCCTGAAACTCCAGGTCATGTAGTCAAAATATTGGAAGACATAACTGAGATTACTGCCTGGGATCAAGGGCAAGCTGCTACACACTGTACCACTTTATCAGTACAAATTTCTTATCCATATGTGGGTCTGACAGGAATTTCAATCAAGTCTTCTGCTTACTGAGCTTTCACATATATAACAAAAACTGCATGCGAGGCAGCACTGTATATTTCCTGTAATATGATTGTTTCCTATCACTACACTTAGAAATTGTCATAGTCATTCTCTCCAAGGAGAGACTAAAACAAAACCACTCAAAAAATCATGCATTTTGTATAGAAGGGAATGAACATGCATAGAAATGAAGAGGGCCACAAAAAACAACAAAATCACACCACACTTACCTCCCATACCCATCTGTCCCATCCGCATGTCTGGTGGCTCCCTCTGGAAAAAGAGAGACTCATTTCAAACAATAAAGAAAACAGAACATTTCTTCATGAAGTTACATAGATTTGTTGTGTTCTGGGCTTTCTGTTACTGCCTAGAAAAGTCATTCCTAGGGTACGTTTCAAGAGCAGATCTATCATGGTACAACATTGAGCAGGAAAGCAAAGCTGCGTGTAGGGACTGTACCAAAGTGCAGCACAGAGAGATACCCGATACCTGCCTGGTGGGATCTGCTGAGCAGCAGTAACACACTGTAAAGAATTGCTGTTGCTACTTCCTCAGCATAGCTAAGAAGCTTTTCCCGTTGGAAGGAATGCGAGCTTACATAACAAATATGCAGCACTGGGCCACTTTCACAAAATGCCAGCTAGTGAGCTTAGGGCACACACCACAGATCCACCTGACTGCAAAGCCAGGAACATAAACAGCAGTGGGACAGGAACTGCATTAGTTACATTTTCCAGACAAAACTATTAAGATTAAAGGGAATCAACAAACAAGTGGAGAACGTAGTGAGCGTAGAGCCTCTCAACCAACATCTTAAGCATTCACAGAAAGCCCCATGCTGGGAAGGGCAAAATTCTAACGTGTGTGGATGCCATGGCAAAGTGGACTATTCGTACCGCATCAGCAAAGTTCCCCTTGAAGCCTTCCTGCTGGCGTCTCATCATCTCTTCCTGCTGCCTTCTCATTTCTTCCTCACGGCGCCTGCGTTCTTCCTCTTGCCTGGAAAAGAGGTAAGGATGCTCAGCACAACACACACCGAGCACTTGCATCACAGTGCTGCCTAGCAGGCTCTTGTTTTGAGAACACACAGCTTTAAAAACACGATTCTGCTGAAGCTGTAAAATATTAGGCACCTTGTGATGAAAACAAACATCCACGAGCAAGACATTCTCAACACGCTTAGTTTTAAGGCATTCATTCTAAAAACATTCCCAAGCATGCCCACGTATACAGCAGCTCCCAAGTACATGTTAACTATGTGCAATACAACACATAAAAGCCAGATAGTTCTCAAGTTCTTGCATTACAGAGGTAAACTGGAGGACCACATGGAGCTTCTTACAATGACCCCGAGACAAGGAAACGCTGGAATGGAGAGAGAAACCTCTGAGGCTGTTACCTCCCAAATAAGAGGATAGATACCAGAAGGGCTTTCCCAACCTGCAGCACTAAGGCTGCTGCTGCACAGATTCTCATTTTTTGAATCTGTTTTGGTTAAAGAGCTAAACTGAGATAGAGAATTAAAACAAACAAACAAACCCAACCTAACACTACTCAGTGTCCTTCAACTTTAGGAGGAACTCTGCCATCCTAAACCAGATGTACACTCCCTCTATTAACAGAAAAGGCCAGAAACAACAGCCACCCTTAAGGTAGCAATTAAGTTGTCAGCCTGAACAATCAGTGAAATGGAGAAGTGGTTTGTTCCACATCATAACAGATTCACAGTTTCAGAACTGCCTCCTTACCTGATTTCCAACTGTTTACGTTTTTGTACTTCCTGGTTATGCAATTCCTCCATCCTCCTCAGTTCTTCCTGGCGTCTCATTAAATCTGTAAAAGATGACAGTTCCACAGTTGGTTAAAGTCAAGCAGCTATGCCAGAGATCAGCTTCAGCAGGCTCCATCAGCCTACTGAGCCACTCATCCTGGGATGCTGGAGGGCCTTGTTCTGCTGTTATAGTTAAGCTGGACTGGTACCTTGCCTCATGAGCATAACTTGGTGCTCATGGCGAGCTGCTTCCATTTCCATTTCCAGCTTCTCTCGAGCTTCCTTGATGTTACGGTCTACCTGTTCTTGCTGCTGCTTCTCCATTTCTATTAGAGCCTTCCAACGCATGGCATACTCGTACTCAAAGCTGCCAGGCTGTGCAAATCGAGGAGGTTGCTCACGCTCCCTGTCAAGCAAGGAAGAGCTAGTGAATGCTTCAGTAGAGCAAAGAGGAACTAAGAAAAAATAACTGTTTGTGTACAAATGCAGTGGCAGATCCTTTTGTCAGTTAGAACTGCGTCTCACTGCAACAAATAAGAACCTCTGTGTCCTCTGTTTTTGCACAAATAGCTGTGCTTTAGATACCACTTCTTTTTCCCCTCAAGAAACTGCCGTTATCGAAAGAAGAAACAGGCAGAAAACAAGTGTCCTGTCATCACCCATACCAAGTAATGACACTGTGTTCCTAAGACACCAAGACACTGGGTGAAAGAAATTCAGACATTCTCTTGAAAGAAACAGGCTTTGCTCCTGCTGAACATCTTATGAACAAGTTTACTCCAGAAACACACAAAGCCCAGATGTGTGTTTACCTTGCTAGTTTCTGCACACCTGCACCTGAAGCATGCATCTATTCTTAATGCATCCTCAGGGCTCCTGCAGCCCTCATTTTCCTTACTTGAAAAATGTATGACCTCACATGGTTTACTAATTCCCACTGCTGTGACCACACGATACCTGCTTACACCAGGAAGCCTTCAAACACAATGGCCTTCCTCCTGGACAGCTCTATAATCCCTTAATGCTGTTCACACTCTCCTATTTTCACTGTGACTTTAAGTCTCTTTTTTCCCTACAGGCTGTCCATAACGCTTAGAGCAAATAATTTAAGTCTTTGTTTCAGCTTCTCATCCAACCAAAGGGAACACACCCCAAACTGGCACCATTTTTTATTCCAAGAATAGAAGCAGGCAAACACTGTATGAAAAATATGTGGAGGCTGCCAGTCTTATCCAGCACAGTGGATCCAGGAACACCACTTCTTTCAGCTAACCAGGGCAAAGGAACAGGGCACACAATCCTCTTTCCAGCACCAGGTCACACCGACAGAACAAGGGAGCGCTGATGAGCGCCTTCCTAAGGCTCAAGCAGGACAATGTCCTGACACCCACAGAGAGTGTCACCTTATCTCCTATGGAAAGCACATACTTGTGATATTGCTGGTTTTTGATGACAAGTTTTTCTGGTAGTCCCTCTTCATCATCATATTGATCCATGGGCTCCACAGTCACAGGCCGAGGGAATCTATAAAGAAAAGATGAGATGCTTTGAGGACAACTCTAGAATAAGCTTGCATTACAAGAAACCCCATATACTAAGTCTGAACCTATAAAATACTGCTTTTAGTGCTGCTGCTACTCAGAGCAGTTAAGGATCTGAACCAGAATTTTCTCCCCTTTCCTCCCTTGCTACAGTTCATAGCTGTCTATGGTGAGGAGTAACACTACTCCTTGCTGGAGATCACTAGCTGTATCACTCACACTCTCTTGGAGAGATCACCATGTGCTGTTTGTTACTGCCAAGCAGCAGAGCTCTGCCAGCTCCTGGTGGGCCCTGCCTTAATCTCCCTAGAAATCCACTGGCATGCTTCACAACAGACACTGCGCCTGAGAGCTTCTGCCCTCCTCATCTCTGCGTGAAGAAAATTAATTAATAATAATAATTATCTCACAATCAGCTTCCCACTGCAGCACCGACAACATTCACTTCCTCAGCTTCTCTTTGGCTACTTAACCCATTTGCCAGAGCTTTGGAAATGGAAGAAACAGTCATGCTATGCTGAGGAGCAAGCAGTGCTCAGGCTCCAGCAGAAAAGGCAGGACACAAGAGGCTGAAGGTCCACAGTACAGCTTTTCAGTTTAAGGTTATACATGCCACTACCAACTGCCTTACTTTCCAATGTGAACTCATCTGTTCCAGCCAGCTCATGTAGCTGCTGCTTTGTCCTAGTTCATGACAGCAGAACAACTCCAATCAAAACCAAACCATACATAGAAGCAACATACTGATTCCCCATCCCACATACTAAAAACCAGTGCAGAGAGCTAGAAAGAGAGTGAACGTTGCCCCCCAGGTGCTTCCTCTTATATACTGGTAGTGCTCAATTTGTTTTCATGGTTCTTTCAGACTACATGCTTCTGAATCAGCAAGAAGGCAGGGAGTAAATAATGCAAATGAACTGAGAGCCCAAGAGCACCCAGCAACCCTGCTGCTGAGAACTACACACTGTAATGGCTGTTCCCAAAGAGTCTCAGGCAGGAAACAGCAATGTGGGGAAAAAAAAAAAACACCAACAAAAAAACCCTGCTTTTTGAAACTGAATGCATTGAATACTGCTGTGCCATACACAGCCCCTCCGAGAAAAAGGAGAGAAGTGAGAGCACGAAGTTTACAACATTACTTATGGAGTTATCAATATAGCTCAATTTCAGGCAGTGTTTCATTAACTAATTCTAGAGGCACACATAGAAAAAGCAGTTTTTACTCTCAATATATCAAAGATGGCCAA
>PPHD01010802.1:0-19336 GCA_002909625.1 Bambusicola thoracicus | reverse complement strand
CTATATATTCTTGTCCTCTTGGTGTGATTGCGATAAGGAGTTATCCGCTCTGTTCTTGTTTTGTATGATACTATTCTCTTAATGATCTTATACATGTTATGCATGTGCACAAGCATACAAAATGACTGCAAATATTTCTGCTAAGATCCCCACCAGCTAAAAAATGTTGGTCTACTGGACACAGCTTGGATATCTTAGTACCTGGGAAAGGCTTGTGGGGGTCGTCCACTGGGAAGGAAAGACTGGAAAATGTGTGGAATTAATCTTCAGAGAACGGCTCCCTTGCAAAAAGTTTGCAGGAGGGGTTGGATGGCAGTGTTGGTATAGGCAGTACGGATAAAGGATGGATTCCTCAGGGAGGAGAGAAGAGAGCCCTGAAGGAACAGTATGAGTGGAGCTGAGAGGGGCTGTGGAAGGGGAGAGAAAGGGAAGTGCTGCTATGTCAGGATATTTCTTTCAGGAAATCTTCTGTGCTTCGGGGCACAGCTGCTCTAAGGGCATGGAAAATAAGGGATGTTAGTGCTTAAACTTGAAAGAGATCTGGAGATGGAGCCAAGGATAGCACTATTTGTCTTCGGTGACTTGTAGAGGTTTCTGGGCTGAGGAGCAGAAGGGTTAACTGCTGTGTGTGTATTAAGGCTACAAAAAGCTTTTCAACCAGGAACATAAATTACTGAAGATGCTATTCAGAAAAACACATATCAGACATAAAACAACCACCACAGCTTTTCAGATGTCTTATTGTGCTTCATCTCATAGTGATGACTGAAGTGCTCTGGGACTACTTTTCAAAGTATTCTCCATTGTATCTCAAGAATACACAATGGCTCAGCCTTGACATCTATCTTCATATGTAAGGAGACTGATAGGTCACTAGTGACAGAGCTGCAAACGTATTATCAAGCATCTTCTGACTGCTTCCAGGCAAGTGTTCTTGTCCTGTGTAAGAGACAATATTTAGATGTTCCTTTTTCTGAATATCTTGCTTGATTTTCATGTACTTTGAACTACTGCAAGAACAGACATTAAGCACATTTTTCTCTCTCTCCTTTGTGAAGTGTAATAGAGCGTCTGAGATCAATATTTCCAGTGACCACTAGATTCCCTCAGTCCCATCAGGGTCCTACTCTAAAAAGAACATGCAAAAATCCCTATACAGAGGGATGCTGAGCTCCAGATCTGGAGTGAGAATACACAGCTAATCAGACATTCAAGCCCTTCTCAGCCCTCTGTTGAAAAGCAACCAGATGACACCATGGTCCTTATCAAGCTGAACTAAACAAATTAATGTTACTGGAGTAGGATCTGTTGTTCCCTTCCCAGACTCTGCGGCCAGGTGCTGTTGAGCCATCTAGCTGGGGCAATGTACCCCTTGCCAGCCTTCTGTCTTGCATTCATGCCTGGGAAGCTGCAAAATTGTCTGTATGTTGTTTATAATCTTTTTTTTTTTTTTTTTTGGAGCCATTGCTGATGCAAACAAAATCCATTCTGACCTTTCTAGCTGCAGCATGAGCTCAGCACATGGGCCATGTGCCACGGTGCTGAGTGCATGCAAGTCTGGGCCATAGCAAGCTGTGGAAAAGCATTCCAGCACATGGCTGAGCACTGGGACAGGTGGAAGGTGCTGGCTGACTGATTTCCCACATGCTGCAGCACAGGCCTCAGTTTAATCATACCTAGACCTGGCAGTGAAGCCAACTCCTGCAATTTCTAGCCTCAGCTGTGCATTCCCCTCCTGCCCTGGCATGCCACTTTGCTCCTCTGTGAGCACTTAGGGCCTAATGGTTGGTGCAACAGAGAGCCTGTCCAAAAATGCTTCCCTTCTGACTCCAAGAGTTCAGCAAGAAACAGATCCCAGAGCTCACACAAACATCTGGCCCATCCCTTGCGGCTCTGAAGCTGCTGGGTCCAGTAAGGCCCAGCTGTGCTCATACCAATAGTAAGAGTGGTTTTGCCAGCTCTTCCCTCTGTTTCTCCACAGCTTATCACAGAGATGTCCTCCCCCACCACCTCCTTTTATTTATCCTTCTTACAATGCATTAAATCAAACCCAGGGATAACCACAGCTATAGTGACCGTGAGGCTGTGAGCTGTGTCCCAGGGCCCTGCTTGTGTCAAGGAACAGCCCCGCTGCTCTCCTCGTCTTCTGAAAGGCCCTTATATCTCTTCAGCTCTCCAGTACGTCAAAATTGCCATGCACTCCTCAGAACCTGGGCCCCAGGCTCCATCTGGTGACTGGTACTCTATGCCCATGGATCAGAAGAGCTGCCCTTTCCTACACATATTAAATTTCCAAGGGTTTGGAAGAAGCAGAGATAACCTGCTCTCTTCCTTGTTTCTCAGTTTTCTGTGCTGCTCAGGAGTGAAAGCTGAGCTTGTTAACGCTGCTGGCACCACACTCATCCAGCACATTGAGTTAGTGAAAGCAGCAATGAATTCCCATCTTTCCCAACCCCAAAACTTACATCTAAGTGAGAGTAATCTGAAGAATAGACAGGTGACCTCTCTGCACTGGAAAATAAGCCCTTTCGCTTTCATGCATTAACTTCTGATTTACATGCTATGACTCAGCCATAAACCCAACTCATAAATGTTGTGTGCATTGTACACAAGGCTCGGTTTGAAATCTGTGTTCACTCATAACACTGGGGAGGTTTGCCGCTGGTTCAGACTGGTGATAATGTTATGTGCACACTGCTGGGAGGTGGGGTGGATTTTGGGGTTTCCACTCTGTTAGACCCAGATCCAGCAGGTTTCCTATGCCCTGCAGGTGTCGGGTGAATTCCAGTTTAGTCTCCATTTCTCCCAACTGCTGCTGAAACGATCAGTCTGAAACAATGAGTCAAAGCTCATGGAGTTTCCACTGTGGTCTATGGGAAAAACCCTTAGAAAGGGGTTATTTCTGTCTCGGTGGTTGAGTGCTTTCACTTAAGTACAGAACCATAAGGATACCAGAAAATAGTAAAGTTCTGCTCTGGCTCTCGTTTGGAGTTTGACTAATTTTACAGCCAGGCTCCAAGGAGACTGCATCTGTGTGCTGCTGTCTGGAAGGATTCTGAAGTTGCACGATGCTCAGGTGAGGCAGCACAGTGATTGTGTGGGATGAGGAAGGCTTTCTCATTTCCACAGACGAGTCAGGTGTTTCCTTTCCGTAGAGGGTGACTGATTCTGCAGGAAGATGGTGGATATCTGTGGATGTTGAAGGACAGAGTAATTACGAAAGCTAGAGAGTGCCTCCACTGAGCCGAATGATGAGCTGCGAAGGCTATGGGGACGGGTTCAGTGGGCTCACATAAGCAGCTGGCGGTGTGAGAATGTGATGGAAATAAATAAGGTATTGTGTGCAGACTTGGTGAAGCAGTGGAAAGACAACTCACCCGCTGCATCTGTGGCAGGTGAATAAAATAAAATGCCTTCAGAAAGAGCAGGAGGTCAGCTTTTTGTCTTTTTTTCCCCTCCCCTCCTGTGAGGTAGAGACTAAATCAGAAGCTTGCACCTTTCATGGAAGGCAATCGAGCTCTTTTTTCACCAAACATTTGGATGTCAACATGAGCAGCTTGAGCCTATGTAAGATTATAGACTTTTTCGTGTGTCAGTCAAAATATCCTGGGGAGAAAAATGTCACATTCTTCCTCTGTGTTACTGGCACTCATGTTTTGTAAAACACATAGCTTTTTATTTAAAATAGATCTGCTGATATAAAAACTGAACACACAATATCAGGAAGTTGGCTGGTCTCTAAAAGGAATGCCTGCTGAGCATGTAAAATTAATTTGCTGCATGTGAAAAACGCTAGCTGTGGGGACAGACGACAGAGGTGTTGGAGAGAGAATGGCATGGATGTACTTCCTGCATCTCGCCAGGCAAAATTGTCCCTTTGTGTTCACAAAAGGCTGTTTCTAGGGTTAAGCTGGTAATCTGCTTTTTATTCCTTTTGCACTTGCTTTCTCCTTTCCCAGCCTCTATTATTTTTTTTTTTCCCAGCTCAAAGCATCTCTGCATCTCTTCTGGTAGAACAGCCTACAGGTGAAGTGTGTCCCAGGGTCCCAGCCTCACCAATGGCAGGTGCCTCACTCACTGAATAATACAACTGTCTGTGAGATGCTCAGGCTCTTTAGGGAACAGAACTCTACTGTCAGGTCTCAGTTATGTAGGTATATTCTTGGGGTGAAGTACTCATTCTCCTGGTTAAACATAGTAAACTTAAGACTAAGAACAAGGAAAATTGCACCTGTCTTTCTATTTTTCCAAAGAAGAACTCTCAAATTCTCTTGGAATTTGACCTGCTCACTGCAGTATCTCTCTACGATTGATAACAGTGAGGTCCAAAGGAGAGGTACCAGGAGATCCGAGCAATAGTTTCATGGTCCTTAAGGTTTCTTGGTTCAACTGAAAATAGCTTCAAATTGATTGTTAAATCAGGGAGCGTGGGTGTAGCTCATTCCATTATAATCCCCACAAATTGCTTTGTAATCGAAAGCTTTTGTTCCAGTGTCAAGCGGTTAAGCACCAAGTAAGAAGATCTATTTTACAAGACCAGACAAGATCTGACAGACAGCGGAAACTTAACTTTCAACAAATATAACAATCAACATGAGAGAACCAAAAGGTCCTCATTAAGCGCTGCTGTTTTTAATTAATTGGTCCTTCAGATTTACTTCTTTAAAGCTGCTAACAGCCTTAAGCCTTTCCTAGATTAATTACAAAAGACGAGCAAATCACAATAATTAGTTTAGCCTCAGGCTCTTGCTAGGCCTCTGACCTACGTGTGTAGGTTTGCTCCATGCAGAGTAGACAAGGGGAAGCAATTTGCCTTCTCGTTGTGTTTCTGAATCAGAATTTCTGCCAGGAAGTAGTTTCTTACTTTCTTTTTTCTTTGGTTGTTGAAAAGTGTAATTTTCTTGTCCCTAATATATTCTTGTCACTTAGTTTAAAACGATCCCTCTGCTGTAATGACTCCCACTTGGGCTGGAAACCCTCCTTCACCAACAACAGCTCAGTCAGTGAT
This sequence comes from Bambusicola thoracicus, assembly GCA_002909625.1. Classification (NCBI taxonomy): domain Eukaryota; kingdom Metazoa; phylum Chordata; class Aves; order Galliformes; family Phasianidae; genus Bambusicola; species Bambusicola thoracicus. The sequence continues at coordinate 14,328 of PPHD01010802.1, read as the reverse complement.
GATGACTTTCAAGGCTTGTAATTCTTGGCTTATGGGGCCTACAGACTCGGGGAAGTATCATTAAAAATGAATCATGCTGCTCCCTTGGGGATGTGCCTGCTTCCCGAGATGCACATTAATATGAATCCATCACCCCTCTCTTGCCGCAGAGGGCTGCTAAGTCAACAGAGCAATGTAAGAATGAATTTCAGAGGAACACACATACCTAGTCATACTGAGAGAGAAGGGGAGACTTTCTGACTGTGCAGGTAAGAGGCAGGCATCCTTGTACCCAGAAGCTGATGCTCTTTAGGTCTCATCTGTATTTTCATCTGTAACTGCAGACCTTTGGGGCCATCAACATTCCCTTCATTCATAAGGTGAATCTTTTCTCGTCTCAACTCATCCATTTGGTTTCTATGAGTCTGTTTACAGCATGATGGGAAGGTATGCTGACCTTTGCCTGGAGAACACTTGCCTCAGTTTCCCTACTTGTAAAATGGGAGCAGTAGCATCCCTTGGAGAGTAGTTACGTGTCTTGTCTTAGTCGTTCTGTAAATTGCTTTGAGATCCTAGGTTGATGGGGAGATAAGGGAAAATTATAGCTGTTTGTGCTCTTGATTAGATAATCATCTACTTAATTTCCTGTGAGTTCAGTGAGACTTATCAAGGCACCTAAGAATTATGTTAAACTGTGCTTTAAGAAGTGACATCATCAATGTGCTGTGCTGTCTGACAAAATCAAGTGTAACCATGGATAACCACTGATAAGTGTTATTCTAGGTCTTCTGCACCCACTGTTGTGTTCCTCTGTGGGGCTGTGCTGAGGTGTGAAGGTGGGAGTTGGGTTGGCTGCTCCCAGGCACTGCTTTCTGCAACGTCTGCCCTGCAGACAAGAGTCTCCAAATGCTCTGAAACCTGTTAGCCCAGAAGCAGAATACAGACCTGCCAAAAGAGGAGGATCAGCAAAAGAGTATTATCTGAGCTCCGTACTGCTGTGGTAGCGTACCATACTGCTGCTTTTTTCCTCTCTAGCAAGTAAAAGGAGGTGCCACATTTTCATCAGAGACTTAGGTTCCCACTCCTCACATACCTGTTCTCTGGCCTAGAGCTGCTGGGTGCATGTTAAAAAGGCGGATTTTTATTTATTAACTATTTGTCCTTAAGATGTCTCCTTTCAGGCCAGAACGAACACACTTAACTCCTGTGTACTGAACTGCTGGGAATTAGCTTCTTGCTGCCTGGGAGCCATAGAGTGACATCAGTTAACTGCTGTGCCCCAGTCAAATAGGGAGCAGTTATGCTGGGGTCAGTTCCTCCTGGAGGAGGCTTTGCTGGCCTCCCATGCAGTTGGTGTGGGTGTCACACTGGTGGTTGGACGCCGGGATGGAGGTGGAAGTTGGCCTTAAGGAGGAAGCTGGCTGATGCAACCTCCTCACTTCCTGCTCCCTTGAGCTGCACAAGGAAGTCTGTAGCCCACATGTCTAACTCGCTTCCCTTACAATGCTCCAAGGAGAGGAAAAATATCCTTATCTCTCTAAACTGGAAGTGGAGTGGGAAGCAAACAGGCCTTCCTCTTCCTCCTTGTTATCGTTCCTTTGTTCCTCTCCAGTCCCAGCTGTCGCTGGGCCCTAACCTCCCGCTCCAAGGGCAGGACAGAGCAGGCTGATAAGCTGTCTCTGGAACTACTGGAACTGAGGCAATTCTTTAGCAGTTGCAGCTGAGCAGAGATTACAATCTCTCTCCCTGGGAAAACTGTCTTGGTGCCTCTTTAATGTCTCTGGCCGGTGGGCCAAATTCATGGCACCTTCTGGCTGAATTACTGTAACACTGCAGCCCTGGGATCTTTACTGCTCTTTCTTTGGACTCTGTCCTCAAAAGCAAGATCCTTTTTTTCTTGTGTATTATACTTAATCCTGTTCATGGGATAGCAGCATCCCCACTCACTTCAAAGAGCTGGTCCTGTGTGTTTTTGGTCCTCTGGGAACATGTGCAGTGTGACACAGACAGAGACTAATAATGTCAAGAGATGCTTTGCTGCAAGTATGCTAATATTGCTTTTGTTAATGGCTCATATTCATGGATAATTTGAATGTGGTTGGGAAAACAATGTCTGCAAACACTTCCATGGGTTTTAAAACAGATCTGTCTGTAGTTTGCAAGCAATTTCTTTTTTTTTTTTTTTTTTGGATAGGAAGTAGATGTACTTTATCTCAAATATTGCAAACAACCTACAGATGTGATTGGTCCCGTCCCTGAGACCAGCAGTGCAACCCCAGGTCTATGTATTCTCCCTTCATTCTGTGCTGAAGAAATGCACCAGAATCAGGCAGTTGTCACCAATGTTGAGCACTGAAGTCAGGAAAGGAAAGCTTTGATGTGTGGTGCAAAAGTCAGATGTAGAAATGAGGGTCATCTTTTGGGGTATTTTTTCAGCATTTGTTTACTGCTGCTGTTCTAATCACTGCCTCTCACTGATGTGAACAACAGTTGCACTCAGGCAAGAAATAAGTGAAGTCACAACAGCTCGTTTCACTTCTATGAATTGTTGCTGCTATCCAGCATGTGAAATGGATGCCACAACCGCAGCCTGTGGCACTGCCCGGCTCCTGCTCCCTCAGCTGCCTGGGTTGGGTTTCAGCAGCTCTTATGTCTTTGGACCACCTGCTTTGTGCTGGGACTTTGCCATCAGGCTCTCAGGGTGGGAAGAAGGTGCTGAGAAGGGTATGCAGGAAAAAACAAAACAACTAAAATGAGACAAGATCACTTCTCCAAAACTTTCTAGACAGGATTTTCCTCTCTTTGAGGAAAGAAAACCAGTTAGCATTATCAAACACTTCAGCAGTGAGAGAGAACAAATTCAGCTGAGAGTCAGAAAGCAATAAAATCCTATAAAACTAAAGCCCCCAGTGGTAACCATGGCAGCACTGCTGGCAAGATGCAACTGACACAAAGGAAGAATATTTTCTGCATTTTTCCCAAAAAGCAGCAGTTGAAAGGCTCTCAGTCAGCACCTGAACTCTGGCTCTCACTCCCACCTGGCTGCTGCAGAGCTGCAACTTCTGGGCACCCCCAAGCCAGAGGGGTTGTGCCTGGGGTGCAGAAACAGGCAGATCAGGTCTTTGAGTTATGGATTTAGCAATAAATGATAACAATTTTTGCCTTTGTATATGCTAAAGTAGAGGGAAAGAAGAAAGCAAAACAAAACCCTTGCCTCATTTCCTGTTGTGTTTTGAGGTTTCTTACCAACACTGAAAACCACAGTTCATTACGGGAAGTTTTAGTGGTCTGTGTCTGTCAGTGTTTTAAATCAGTATTTGGCATCAGCAAATGAGACACTTTTCCCTTGAAGTAGGAGGGGAATTTCACCCTTTTCTGTGTTTTGTTTGAGAAACTGTGTATTCACATTTCTTGTCAAGTTTCTCCTTTATAAGCATTGCAAAAAATCTATATAAACAAAACCAGAAAAGACTTTTTCCTGCAAGTTTTATGCATAACACTTTGCCATTATCCTGCATGCTTGCTATGAGCTTGGGAGTGTGATGGTCACCGGTCTGTTCTCGGCTTGGCCTTATATCACGGGCCCTTTGTTGAGACATTGGTCTCCAGCAATGCACTTGTTCTGCAGAGTTGTGGGCTTGTGATTCTGGTAAATTTTTATGGAGCTAGGAGGTTTGTATTTTATGCCTTCTAGGATGTTGGATGTGTAATGTGTTGTACAGATAAAACACAGGAGTGACAGTGACTCCCTAAATGCGCTGTAGCCCGGATAACCTAGCAGGTGAATGAAACAGAAATTCCTGAAGTGAATGAATTAATGGAGACTGCACATCCCTGTTTACCTTTAGTTTGCTCTCTGCATGTGCTCTGTTTGGACACTGTAGCTGCGGGTGCTCTCTCCAGGACACCAGCTTGGAACAAGGCTGGTTGGATCTGGGAGGATCCACCACCCTCAGGTGGGCTGCTGGCCATCCTAGCAGAGCATTGCGTGGTATGACCAACTGATACATAGGCCCTACAGATGTAGACATTTCCATTTGATGCCCACTTGCACAGTTTTCCTATGTTACAGGATTTCTCAGCTCTGCCAGCCCGTAGCATGGCTCTACCTAGGAGTTCAGGCAAGGAAACAGGGGCAGAGGAAGCTGGGGAGGGCTGAACACCTGTCTGAGCCTGACAGCTTTCGCACCTCTCCTCTCACACACACTCACACACTTCTGTTTTTCCAAAATCCTCCTTGAAGTAGGAGTTGTTAGTCATGATACGAATCACGACAATAGTGGCAGCCCTGCTAAGTGCCACCCCATCCACTGGACTATTACCCAATTTAGAGAATAAGAGAGATGAAATATTTTATTTGTTGCACAGAGGCAGTGGGGCTAAGCTCCCAAGTACAAATACATCTCTTCTCCATCCTGAGATGAACAGAAACATGGGTACTGCTGTAAATTGATATGAGTAGACTCACATTTTGGAGAAAAAGTACTGCTCCTCATTGCATCTGCGTTTAACTGTGCTGCAGGGTGAGATGGCTCTGCTCTGCTTCTCTATGGAGACTGTAGGAGCCCCTGAGCAATGCGCTGCAGTTCTGTGGGCCCAGCCTCGGGTTAAATGCCCTAAAACAGGGGAGACACAAAGCAAATGTTCCACCCAATTCCATGTGCCACCAGGAGCCATTAATTCAGTAGCGGAAGGAAAATTGTGCTAAGGCACTGCCCCCACTTCTGCTTGCAGAAGGGATTAGCAGGGTGGTTAATTAATGAGCATGGCACTTTTCTGTCCTTATTTCTTTCTCTTTTTATTTTTATTGTTTTGAAGCACAGCACGAGCTACCTGGGCATTGCCCTAATGGCATTCAAGCTGCACATCCCTCCTTGGGTGCACAGAGAGCTGTGCTGAGCCCTGGCTAACCATAGCTAGCGCAGGTTTGGACGCATATCACACGGTGCTGTTTTCCCTCCTGAAATGGTGTGGCCAGTAATATTGGTGTAAGACAAAGAGGCGTTAGGCAGGAGGAGGGAAAGGTCACACTTCCAGCGTTGCACAGCCTATGATACTTTTCTTTGATCTCCATACTTAAAAAGGCAATAATGCAGAATAATTACGCCTAACGCCCCTTGAAAATGCAATGGGCTAACAAGGCTTGCAAGTTTGTCAGCTGAGGCTTGTAAAGTCCTTGAGTTTTGTGCCAGGTAACATGTTGCTATGCCACGCGCTGCCAAGGAATCCAAGTACTCCGGGTGAAGGGGCACTAAGGATGCCACACAGAAGGCTCTGCATGCTTGCTGTGTTTTTCCATAGCAACAAATACGCTTGATTACAGCACATTCATATGCTCTATATAATGAGTATCCCATAGGAAATTTATGACTGTGTGTGCTGCATCATAATTAGAAATCAGACGCGGGCAAGTGAAGCGAATTCCCCAGCGTGGGATGTCGGGCAGCTCTGCTCTGTGCCCGCAGAGGGTCTGCCCTCTGTTGTTGAACTTTGCAGCTGATCCTGAAATGCTGGTGCTGGCCTTCTTGGCGTTGTCTGTGTGTGCATATGAGCAGGGAGAGGTGGTTCAGAGGATTTTTAATTATTATTATTGTTTTTCCTTAAGCAAAGATACCTTTTTCTAGGCTAATTTCTTTTCTGCTCCCCTCTGGTGGGCAGAAATCGAAACCAGCAGCACACAGACTTCAGTTTCATAGACAAGCCACGCTATCCTCAGGGGTTTCTGCTGTGGACTGGTCCAATTGTTACTGATGTATTACTTATGATATTCTTAACTACTTCAGACAAATTTACCGACACTCTAATGAAAAACTAAAATACACAGGCATACTTTCAGCCAGGCAAATTTAATAAGGGATTTTATTCACCTGACAAATCTAATCAATTTTCACTAAATAAGGCAACATTCAGCCTCAAGGCTAGGAGTTCACCGTGTGTGCAGTATATCTATCTTTCCAGGTTCAAAAGACTTATGCTTTGTGGCTGGTGCCCAGTTCAAAACGAGATGATACCAACAGGTCAAAAGCTGTTTCCTAGTGCAGCAATTGTGTTGCATATTCGTATGGTTCCATCAGTGATGATAGCTATTAAGGCATCTACTTATATTTGCCATTAGCACCACATTAGGTTTCTTTCTTGCATGACAAGATCTGTTCAGAGTCACATAATGAGATTATCTTTCCTCTCCATCAACCTGTGTCACATCAACTTAAGGACAAGCGCTGCCCTTGACCACAGCCTGTCCTGAGCCCACAGACTGTTGCTATGTCTCTGAGGGCAGAATTTGGTCACAAGCGGTGTGTAGAACCTTAAGGGAGAGACCCAAATGTATGCTCTATCTATGCCCCACACATGTACACTAGTTAATATTTATTTTGCCTTTCTAGTCAAATCAGCTGGCTCAGTGCCAAGAGATAACTTTGTGAGGCCTTGCCGAGCTCACGGCCAGAGGAGCACTGGGGGTTGTGCAGAGGAGAGATTTTCCACGCTGAGGTTTATCACATTGCATCACCTGCTGCTGCAGGGTCACGGGAGGGGTAGGGAGGGAGGGGGAAGGTGAACAGGGTGCTCAAATGTAGGTGATCTGTTAGATCCCCCTACAGCATCTGAGATAACCGCAGACTTGTCATCTAGGAAGCAGGAGACCTGTGTTCTCTTGCAGCAGGTGTGCTTGGGTGTCAAAATGGCAATAGAAGCTTTTTGGGTATTTGAAATGTTTACCTGTATATAGATGTAACTATATTTATTCAACAAATGGGCTAATTCAATTTTGAAACCGTACAGCATGGTAGTATTTATTTCAGTGGAATTACTTCGGATGGACGGACAAAAGTTCACAAAGCTTTAAGCTCTTCCTTACTGTACTAAAAACCAACAACACAGCAACCCTCCCACTGCCAAGCAGCACTGTGTTCTCCCTGTGTGATGGCTCTAAGTGATGCTGTTGGAGCACCGTGGAAGCGTAATGTTTCAGACCATTGCTGCTGAACAATGTGCCTCGTGCAAGTGTGAAGCAATTGCTCAGACCTGCTTCATCTTGGGTTTTTTTGCTCAGCCGCAAACCACGTTTGGATGTTGGGCATGCAAAGGGCAGCCTGAACGTAACCTTTGGAAGGGTAGGAAGATTGCTGTGGATGCCTTATTATTTCATGGGTGCTTGAACACACACAGAGCTCACTCGCAGGTTGCTGTCAGTAGCGAGCCTGGAGAATTCAGGGCTGGAGAATTTGGCCTTTGCATGGCTTTGAGCGCAGTTATCATCTTGGGAATGGCTGATTCATGTGGCTGCGCAAGGTAAAAGAAAGCAGTGCTGGGTTTCTGGGACTGACATCACGAAATTAATTAATAGTATGTTTCACTTGCTGCCAACCAAATCTATGAACTCCCCTTACAGGTAAACCAGCCTTTCACAGTATGTACAACACCACATTCCTGTATTCTCCACTTTGGAACAAAGGAAAACAAAGTAGGCTCTTATACTCTTTCCTTTCCAGGCACTAACACCAACACTTCTTTCATTTCTCTGGCATTAATGAAACCATTGAGTGTTGCTCTATGAATTGAAGCTGCTAAAACTCTTGGTTGCAACCTTCAGATGAAGTGCTGCTCGTCCAATCCCCAGAGTGAGGCAGCCATCCAAGCAGCCAGGAGCCAGCCTGCGTGAGACAGGGACACTCACTGGGCACCAAAGGGCATTTGTGTGCTGTCTTCAGGAGCACTGCCTGCAGAAGGCCCTGTTTTGAAATGCTTGTCCCTAAGGAAGTGTTATTCACCCTCTGGAGGGAATACTACAGCAACTCATGTCATTTTTTTCTTGCTTTTTATCTGCTTTCACAAAGAAGTTGCCAAGTCAGGTAGATATGAGTTTTCACCTGAAGGAGACGCTGCAGAAATTGCTCTTGTCTTGCTTGGTGCAGAGTGGAAAAGCATGGTTGTCAGAGTTCCCTTGTTTCTTCTTGTTCATAGATTTCCATGGCCACAACAGTGACAGACCATATCCTTCATTACTTACTGCAATACTTATTGGGGCAGCAGAGCAGATTTTCAAGCTGTCTACACATGAAACGAGTTCGGTGTAGCAAGAATAGATCAGAGCAGGAAAAGAGAAATGACTAAGGAGGAGGGGATGGGAAATAGACTGATGTGTCTTTGGCAGGAGGAAAAGGGATGTGTAAAACAGACACAGGAAGAGTAGATCAAAGTAGCCCAGCGGGAAGAGGAGAAAGAGCAAACTAGTTATTGCACGAACAAAAATACCATCATGGATGAGACATGAAGGGAATGACAGGAGGAAAGGAACAGAAATTGAGAGTGAAAAGAAACATTTTCCTCTTAGAAAATAATAGAAAAAGAGTAATAAAGGATAGGAGTGGGAGGTAAAAGGGAATTAGATGAAGAAGAGGAAGGCTGGAAATAAAGACACACTAAAATGGTGTCTGTGTGACCACAGGGGAAGAGCAGCAGCGAGGAGATTTATCTTGAAATTCACTCTGGGCAGCACATCATGAGGCTCAGCTCATAAAGACTTTTTTGGTCGGGGGTGTAAGAATCCACGTCTGTGTTTATGTTGGGGTGGTGCGGACATGGGATGGGGCTGCAGGAACTGGAGCCCTGGAAGGGAAAGCTGGGGCTTTGGCGTGAGGAGAGAGTCCTGGGAAAAGTCCTGTGAGCTTCAGTCACCTTTTGGCCAGAAGCCCCGTTCTGCCCATCTCCTGGGGCTCATGGGGCAGTGCTCAGTGGAGCAGCTTGCCTTCTCCCTCCTTAGAACCAGCATTGTTAGTTTGTTGGCTGCAATAACGTTCATTTGAAGCTCTAATGGATATCCATGCAGATAATACACTAATTTATTATTTTGGCTCAATGGGGCTGCAGAATGAAAGATGATTGAGGAAGACTTTTAATAAAATTCAAAGGGATTTTATAGGTCTCAAGCCAGTTTTAAAATGCAAAGGAAGGCCAGGAGTATTACTTTGTTAACCCACATAATTCTATCCTGCCTAATGAGGTCTGGAACTAATCTTCAGCACTTTGCCCTGGGATCAGAATTACTGGAGCAGGTAAACACCACTAAGTATCATGCTGCATCTTTGAGTTTTGCTTGCACTGTGACTTTCTGTTCCTTCCTTCTTAGGAACTTTTCATAAAGCTCAGAATAGAGATAATTATGTAAAAATACTGAACTGGCTTCCTGTAGAGACTTGCATGCAGCGGTCTCTCTGCTGTGCGTTGTCCTGGGGGAGAGCGCATGCCTGTTTGCATGTTGCTTCTCCAGAGGGTGTAGCAAGCAAGACACCAGGCACTGTGCTGGGCAGGCACTCGTGACAAAGTCTTCATTTGAGCAATGCATCTTTTCTTTTTTCTCTTTTTGCTGTTAGAGACGATCAATGCAGTTTGATAGAGTCGGTGCGAAAGACAGAAAATGCAGGTTAAGGCTACCAATTACTGTAAACTGGTAGCCCTGCTTGATCCAGAGGAGTCACACTAACCTACGCCATCTCAGAACCTGCTCTCATCTGAGAAGCTGTAATCAACTTTCTCCCTGTCGGTACTATTTCAGTTCAAATCTTGCCACTAAAAACAAACAAAGCATTAAGAAATCAGTCTTGTACAGTGGACCCTCTCACTGCTCCTGTTGTTTCTTCCTGCCTGTACAGGCAGTGCTGAGGCTCATCTGGGGCCAGGTTAAAAACAAGGTATTTGGATCCCAGTTCTTAGAATAGCTTGGAGAAGCTCATCTAGGTTTCCAGAAAATTACCCTGTTTCACAGCAAGCTCCACTTTGCTGGTTTCACAATGTGTACGCACCATAACCAACAAGAAAGCAAAACTAGATGAGTTTAGAGATCGTTATTATGCTTACTAATTTAATACTGATTTAATACATGCATGTCCTGTGTTCAGTGCATGTTCTTCGGAATATTTTTTTAAGGGGAGTGACAAGATTTTTTCTGATTGTTCAAGCAGTGTTTGTCACAGCAACCAGCAGGGCACGGCCACAGATATGGTTTGGGTGCAGGAGACAGTCTTGTGGAACCAACTGACCTTGTGATCCTTTTTGGTCCTATTATTCAGTGATTACTGTGCGACCTGGGGAATATCAGCTATAGCCAAAGCAGTGGAGGTTGAGGTGACCACTTAACAGGAAAATGTAGCTTTCAGGGTATAATCTGTTTACAAGCATTTAATTGCAGTAAATGAGCCAGGCAGAAGGTGAAGAAGCTCTAAAACACAGAGGAATAATAAATTGACTCATGTTTACTTAAGCATTTGTATCTTCTGAAGCTGGGCTTAGCCTGGGGATATGTGGGTATTAAGATATTTTTTCAAAGCCCCTTCTGCATCCAACTTTTTTCCAGTATTTTAATATTGAATCCTCTCTCCCTTTCCAATGGAGTCTATGCGCTTCTACACTGTTTTCTTTGCTTCTCCCCTGTGGTCTCTGCTGTTGAGTTCTGTGCATCTCACACCCTCTCCCAACCCATTCTTTCCGTATTTGTATCAGTGAGAGCTGCTCTTTCAAGCTGGTTTATCCTCTCCCACCCTGCATTAATTTGAGTGCAGAAATTCTTTCTCTGTGGCTGAATGTGTGAATTGGGATGTATCACTTTAGGCCAGCTGAAACTGGTACTTTCCAGGAGAGTTCAATTAATTAAATGAATCCCAAAAACAAAATTAATGTTGAGCTAAGATGTAAAATGCTTGACATAAAATGGATTATTTTGTTGAGTTTTACTGCTGATGAGTCCATATTTAACATTAAACTAAAATCTAAATTAGTTTTTTTTTTCCTTGCAAAATGTCAACATTTTCATTTGGAAAAATGTCAAAACAGAATGTTCTGACATTTTGGAAAATCTATCTCCTCCCATATCAGTTTTCCTTCCAAAAACCTATCATTAATTTACTGTTCATACAAATAGCCTCCTCAGCAGCTTGGGGCCAGATTCTCACACCCGATCTGATACAGTGAGACCGTTCACTTTCTCCTTTTGGTCGGGCTGCCTGTGAGGTTGCAAGCCCCCAGGTCTGCACCAGGAACTGAAGGCCAAGTGCCCTTGAGCTGGGTGCTAAATTGGACAAGTAGCCCCATGGCACAGTGGCTTAGGTCTTGCATGCAGTTAAGCGTAGAGTCAGGAGTTGGACTCGGTGATCCTGTGGGTCCTTTCCAACTCAGGATATTCTCTGATACAGTGGTTTGGGTTGGAAAATACCTTAAATCCCACCCAGTTCCAACCCCTTACTTTGTGCCCCCCATCAGCTCAGGATCCATCGAGCACCTCCAGGGATGGGGCACCCACAGCTCTGGGCAGCAGTGCCAGGGCCTCATCCCCCTCTTAAGTAAATAATTTCCTTCTAATATCTAATCTAACTCTCCCCTCTTTTTGTTTAAAAACATCTCCCTCTTGTCCCATTGCTATCTGCCCATGCCAAAGGGTAGAGGTTTCCTAACCCCATCTGGTGCAGAGCTGATCTTTGTTGTGTGTATGTCATGGCTTCAGAGTGTGGGTGGTCTGCTCCAAGGGCATGTTGAGCAGGCTGAGACCCCCGGCATGCCATCAGCTGGGGCTCCTGTAAAATATGCATGGCACATATGGTCGGTGCATGCATGCCCTGTTTGTTTTCATTTATCGATTAGCCTGGGGGTCAGCCACAGTAATTAACTGTAACGAACCCAGAAGACCAGGTCTGTCGGATGCAGCTCTCAGTTATATGAGCATTCAGACAGGGCAGGCTCTGAGCAGCTGAAGCAGAACTGGGAGCACTGGGGCTTGGAGTGAGACAGGGGGTCACTGTGGTCTCTCCCTGATGTCTGGCATCCAAGGCATTTACTGCATCCACCTTGAGCTGCAGGTTGTCCCAGCATTTCAAATTAACCCTGGGTTTAATTCACCTTCTATTAAAACTTGTGAGAAGGTTCCCATCAGTTTCTGTTGCAACTGGGCTTCCTTGTTTGCCTTTTGCTGCCCAAAGAACAGATTGATCACATGGGATTTGCAGTGGAAGACTAATCTGTGCCAGAAAATGTAGACAGCTTTGGAGGAGCAGACATTTCAAATTGCTGGGCTGCAAACAACTTGGAGCGATGTGTAAAGCTATCTGAAATGGAAATATTTTTCTCGCTTTGAAAAGTGATTTTTTGAAGTTAATCTGTAAATGAAAGTAATCTCCTGGTGTTAAAAGGGGGTGTGCGTGGCTTGGGCTGAGACTTCACAGTGGATTTATGACTGCCTAAGCAAAGGATCCCGGTGGAGGGAAATCCCGTGTCCTGTTTTGCACAGGGTCTGGCTCTTGTGCCTCATGTCTCCTGCTCTCAGATGGGATGTTGACCCTCAGTACCCTATGGTGGTTTTCTTGAGGGGGAGGGCTTGGGGGTGGAAGACCTTTCCATAACAAAGTGATTTGGATGTGTTAGTGCCACGTGAAGGCATTGCATAGAAAGGCCTTCAAGTCCTGCTATGAGACCAGCAGAGACAAAGGCTAGGGTGAGGAAGGGAAGTGAAAGGAGAAGAAAGAATCTGGAGGAGTGTTCTAAAGAAATGGGTGCAAGAGCCTACAAGCAGAGCTCAGCCAGCGGCCTGCTCCCCTTCCCTGCTTCCAGTTCCTCCCAGGCTTCTGAGAACAGGGCAGGCCTGCAGGCTGCACCAGGCCCAATGGCTGCCTCCAGGAGCCCCAGCCTGGCCCTGGGCTGATGAGGCATCACCCACTGTTCACCCCTTCCCTGCTCTATGGGAAGCAGAAGTAGTTGAAAACCAAAGCAAGGCCATGAGAGCAGCAAGAGGCACTGAGAGGGACGCCTCACAGAGGCAGGCCGCCGCTTCTCATTGCCTCACAGGCTGTGTGGGTGTCAGGACGCTGCTCAGGCTGCACTGGAGGTCATCTGAACGGTAATGATTCATCCAGTGTTCTTATAAATTCTGCTGGTGAGCAAAGCCCCACAGTGATGTTTCAGGGAAATTGAGGCTGTGGTGCTGGGCACAGTGCTTCTGAAGGAAAGCCTCACCAGAGCTGGACGTTTTGTGATTCTGTGTGTTTGAGCAACAGAAGCAGCATTTGATTCCCCCACTGTAAAACCTGGTGGGTGGAGCCTCTATTTGTGGAGCTGGATCCCACAATACCTTGCTAAAATAGGCAGGACCCTGAATTACATCTTCAGGTGCTGCAGCGGAGTTGGAGCTGGAGTAGCTCTGGGACCAGGGGCAGAATTTGGGGATATTTCCTCTCCAAGCAAGCATCCAGCGTGCCTCAGAGTACTCCCCTAGCACACACAGGAGGACTTTCCCCTTTTTTAAAATTTATTTATTGCCTGCCTAATGGTTTCAGCCTTATCACAAAATGCGATAGCAGGATATTGCAGAAGTGTAGCTTGCAGACCGCTACCGCAGTCACAAGTAAGTAGTAAATAACCCATTCAGAAAAAATAAATGTGACTTTATCAGTGTGTCCATGGCACCCGTACGTCCAACTTGGGATTGATCACTCATGCAGAAAAGCTAATAATGCTAAGTACTCTGCTTTCAGACCCCGTAGGCAGAGATAGGGCAGGTGACCTCTGTTTGCCCCACAAGCCTGGCACTGCGCTGCTTCATCCACTGCCAAATCTTGTTTGTTTTAAGAAGGCAGTAGATATGGAGAGCAAGAGATAAGGAAGAGAACAGGATAAAGAGTTTTAGGCCTGATTAAGAAAACTGCGAAGGTGAAGAGACCTAGCCTTCCCCTGCTAAAGCAGTGCCCAGACTGGGGGGAATTTTTCTTCAAGCCTCCTATGCCAGACCTGAGGAAGGTAACAAGCATTTCTGGTCTGGAGGAGAGGCAAAGGAAACAAAAAATCGCTTTGTGTGGATTTCCCAAACACTTGCACATTTGACAGTGCAAATAACAATATTAAAAATGAGAACCATTTATGGTGACTTGCCCTGGCTCTTTAGAAGAGAAGCTTTTTCCACCAAATACTGGAACAAGTAGTTAAATAAACTCTGCCTAGATTTCATTTCTTGAATTTCACTGAGGTAACAGTATAAACCTCCTGTCTCTTGCTGCTTGTAGCAAAGGGTTGAGGTTCATCAGTGGTTTCTGGTCCATTGCCATTGAGAGGACATTTGTGGGTCTGGGCTGTCCAGCTTTCTCTGATGTTTCTCTGTCATGCTGTTCATTCAGATGGAAGCTTTAGATTCAGGTATTTTTGGAGCACTGAAGTGACACGTGAGTCAAGTGGAATTTTATGCTGCAGTGTTTTAAAATAAATAAATAAATAATGGAACTCTATTCTCAGCATTGCTAGGAATTACAGTAGATGATATATCTTTATCAGCAGTTTGTTTGTGTTACAGCTAGCGCAAGCAGTACCAGATGG
>PPHD01010801.1:0-12172 GCA_002909625.1 Bambusicola thoracicus | reverse complement strand
CTCAATGAGTAAACCAGAGCTGTAGTAGGGTGTCTTGACACTAGAAAGAAAGTCAGACTTCACATTAATACAGAAATATAAAGAGCAACATGAATGTCTATTATATGCCAAATACCCTAATGAATGGAAAAACCGGCCTCTGTGCCAGTTATAGATCCTATGCCTGTCATTGTTCAAGAGGCATGAGGACAATACCCTTAATAATATACTTTAACTTTTGATTACCCCTGAAGTATTCAGGCTGTTAGACTAAACTATGCCTGTGGGTCCCTTCCAACTAAATTATTCCATTCTGACCCTATCTGCACAGGATGAATCGTTATAGTGAAACATACAATCCTCTTTCTCTGATCTTCAACAAGGTAACTTACTGCCTTTAAATCACGAAGCAGCATCACAGGTAAAAGGCTCTTTGAGAGCACAGATTCTTTAAGTAAAAAAAAAAAAAAAGAACCAGATCTCTTTAACTTAATTGAAGCAAAATCCATCATCATTTTGGCATTAGTAGAGGATATTCAAAGGCTCATTAATCACTTACTTTTAGCAAAGAAGTAACAGTCTAAATCAAAGTTTTCTATATTAAAAACTCTGGCAATTATTCCAGAGAGAATGAATGTTCCTTTAAAAAAGATCTTTCTCCTCAGGAGAGAATTCAAAAAGCAGAGGCTAACAAAAGTAGTTGGAAAATGTGAACAGAAGGGAGCAGGTTAAGAGGAATTCAGTAGTTTGTTTCAGGCAGCAGGACTGAGCTTATTAATAGCGACAGTAAGGCATGTTAACATGACAGAAGACATTTTGTAGAAGGCCGAATATAGATGCTTTTGTTTGATAAGGAATCAATTCATGAGACATCTCTCCTATACTTGTATATCTGTTTTACAGTACACTATGTCACAAGTCACACCACTGAAATTCATTCAGCAATAAAGGCATTGTGGCAAGCAGCCTTAACCTATAAAATCTAAAGGGCTGGTCTGTTCAAACAAAAATATTGCACACTGGAATCCAGACAAAATAATCAGCACATTTTCTACCCATTTGCCAGTACAAATATTGTCTACCAGGATTCATATATCTGTGCACATCTCTATATAACTAGTGTTGAGACTGGGAGAATTTTAGCTCCTTATTACCTATAACTGGGATACTTCCAACTATTTACCTCAGGTATTTTTCACATGGCCAAATGATTTAGGCATATAAATACTAGGCAGGAACTCAGAGGCTATTATTTCTACTGTTGGCTGCATTGTTCATCCTTCACAATGAGGCCTTAATAGATTGTGGTTTTAGAGAGGTATTAGAAAACACTGGGCAATTTTTCACCTCAGATATTGCAGAGTGAGATATCTCTGTTTATTCCAATACTAGGACATTCCATTAACCAGTGCATCAGGTACCAAAAGCCTAATTCATAAATTTATCTGCTTTACAGATTTCACTTCAGTGGTGTGAAATACTATTTTTTATATAGCAGTGGATCATACTCCATTTAAAGAGCAACTTGGAAATCAAGTTCTACGAAAATTAAATCCTGCATGCAGCAAAAAACTTGTTCTACAAGTCTCTGTTCACAAAGGATCTACTCTTTTATGAACAATACTTAAGATAAAAAGAGGTCTGATTCAAGAAAGGATTTCTAAACATTTTCCATGGAACTCTTCTTATGATTTGAGTACACAGTGAGGGGCTTTTTTAATTTGGGACAAGAATGCGTTCTGTAGAGCTTCATGTCATTTTCTTATGTGTTCTGGTATGACCTCTGGAGAACTGAATGTTATTGTCTGAATCTGAGTAGTTTTTCATTGCAGTGTATTTCACACTTCAGATGAAAAGCTAAGGTCAAGACAAAATCCGATCCTACCCTGAAAATAGATTTTTCTTTTTAATTACTCTAAGATAGACTAACATCCATTTTCTTTCACATTCGTCCTGCAGAACTATATCTTAACCTATGAACTGCTTCACTTCTTTCAGTCTACATATATATATACACACACACTGAAAGGTTAGGTTAAGACACAACTTGACATGAATAATGGTGTCAAGCTAATTCCTTGTGTGACCATGTTACTGAAAAAGCTTTTTCACAATACACATTGTTACATAAAAATCCCTTTTTTGATCTACACTCTATCTACCATAATTGCAAGAGGAATGGTTACTGGACTTTAAGGAAATTCTTATGAAAAACAGAAAAAAAATACACGTCTACCTCCAGAAAATAAGAGAAGATTGCATAGAAACACAGTTTTACTTCTGAGCATTTGCTAGACAGACCATCTGCTAACATAAACACAAGATGATACCATAAAACTAATGAAGCTACATCATTTCACAACAGTGAAAGATCTGACTCATGAGCTGCGTTTTGTTTCCTGCACAATTAGAAAAAGAAAATTCACTAAAGGTTTTTCCCATTTGGAATTTAAATCATCCCTAATGCCCCTGAAGAAATGACTATTAACAGTAAAGCCCTTTCCTAAAGCTGTTTTTATGCTGGATTTCTAATGTTTTTTATTTTTTGTTTGTTTGTTTGTTTTAGTAGAAATGCTTCTAGCCACTATGCTACATGGTATACAGACAGATGTGTAAAGAATCAATCCTGTTTTTATCTTCCCAGCACCATCACACTAAATGTACTTACATCCGCCCATCCACAACAGCCAGTTTGGGCTTGAGGTACACTGTGAAATCTGTGACTGTTATCAGGATATACTGGATCTCAGGGTGGTTATTGCTGTTCAGAGCACGTTGAATGTGGACAGAGAACTCCCTGTAAGAGTCTTGGCAGTCAGAAACAAAATTATACTCGCACATGCCAGGAAATTGATAGATATCTCCATCGAAAGTTTTGAAATGGTTGTTCCCCCAGGTGCTGCAGACATAGTGGCCATGGTTTCTTGTCCTTCCTGTTAAGTTATGAAAAAGAAACAGTCAGGAAAGTGAAATAAATGAGCTAGAGTCAAGAAGAGTTAAGTGCTGCAGTATGCAGAAGCCATTTGCAATTACTCCCATGGTGACTCCACAGATCTCAAGTATAATAGAGTACCTGCATACTAACAGAAGAAATGCAACTATCTAAAGGAAAACAAAACATTAACAAACACTGTTGGGACTTCGAGTGTACCTTGTAGTCTTCACATGAGATGAAGTGACTTGCCTGCATGAGATTGGTAAATTTACTCTCTGACCACTAACAAGCTGGTGCATTGGTTCACTTTGCCAACACATGAATTTGTTATGAATCACAGTAATAGTTTAGCAATGTTAAATATTCCTAACAGTTATTTTCTTCTCTGATGCAACATGCACTAGAAAGGAAACAGCACTGTGAGTCCAAGAAAGTTCCACAACTCTTCTGGAGGGCAATCAGGATTACCACATGCCTCTGTAGGAGATAGGGCAGAGAATAATCATGGTAGTAGAGAACAAAAAGTAGCAGAAGATTAGGCTGACGCTCTGAAGTTCATTTCCTCCCCAGCTACGGTAAATATCAAGATGCTGCATGTTAGGGCTGAGAATAAAAGCAGAGCATACTTGGGAAGCTTGTCAAGGTAACAAGCACACTTATCACTGGGCTTTCTTGCAGTGTTTAATTTTGGAAGGCAGAACTATCATGAGGAAGGTTATTGTACTTCGATGGTTAGCAATAATAACAGATGCGTCCAGCCTTGCTGGCACTACTAAAAGCTTATATGCCTCTCCCTCCAAAATGAAGGCTACAGAGAGATTCTCCCAGAGGTCACAACAAGGATCAATGCAAGACAACTCTATCCCTCTATCATTACATTCAAGACACAGCAAACCAAGATCAATATTCCAAGCCCTATCACTGGACAAAATTCATAACCTATTCCTATAAAAATAGTTCCTAGTTTGAGAGTTCCATTTCAATACTTCAAGGTTGATAACATATAGAGTAACTTAGGGCTTATAGCAAAGGATTATTCATGTCCTGAATGACGAAATGAGCTTTGCCCAACATTAGTATATTTAGTATGTAAAGAAAGCATTGATGTTGTTCCAAAATAACAAGAAACGCATAATCATTTGCTTTCTTCACGACTGTAACAATCAACCAACCAAATTCAATGATTTCCTTCTGTCCAGCAGTTGCAACACCTAGGAAGCTCTCAACATAC
The DNA here is from genome assembly GCA_002909625.1 of Bambusicola thoracicus. Classification (NCBI taxonomy): domain Eukaryota; kingdom Metazoa; phylum Chordata; class Aves; order Galliformes; family Phasianidae; genus Bambusicola; species Bambusicola thoracicus. The sequence continues at coordinate 8,027 of PPHD01010801.1, read as the reverse complement.
GAAAAGAAAAGTAACAACAAAAAAATTTTCCAGGTACTTCAAACTAGAGATTAGTGCTTTAGATACCAATCACTCCAAAAAGAGTAGTATCTACCTGTGTTGGCTAAGCTGTGCAACCTTCGTATTTGAAAGTTAAAGAAAATCAAGAGATCTTAAAACTCCATTGTGATATTTAAATGCACTTCCTCTTTCTATCTCTGCAATGATATTTTAATTCTGCCCCCTCTCATTTCCAGGAGGTTATCTACCACCATACCATTTCTAGAGCTTACCTTTCTTTATTTCACTCGTATTGGAAAGAGCCAGCCAGAGCATAAAAAGGCTGGCAGCTCTTAGCCCCATGGCGGCTAAGGTGGGTGAACTGTGAATACCACTGAAAACATTTCTTTATATAATATCCACTGATGCAATTGATTCTATCACAGGGGAGGAGATACAAAGGGAGGAGGAAAGAGGAGGAGTAAAAAATGTAGGTGTGCTATTTACAGAAGATAAGAAGCAAACAGATAGGTATTTTTCAGAATAAATGAAGGAATTTAATATAGAGGAAATAGTATAATATTGATTCAACGATCATGCAATTTTTTATTGCTCTGTTTCTTTCTCCTACAGGATGCTATGTTTTTAAATCCTTCTAACACTCATGCTAAGCTTAACCTTCAGTAATTCCTATCACAAACTGAATTCCGGAGTGACTGAAAAAGGAAATCCCTTGAATGAAGTTTAGAATGAGGTACTCTCAAATAACGGCTTCAAAGGCAGAGGAATTTTATCTTTCACCATCACACTGAATAATTTCTGTAAGTATTAAATGACTCCTGTGAAGCTCCTTGTAGACAACAGTAACCCTTGTAAATAAAAGTTATGAGATGGTGCATGGTAAAATTATTTTGCAGACAATTGTTGGTCTCAATTTATAAAGATCTAGGGAGCTTTTAAAACAACATGAAGTCCATATTGTGCCCAGAAAGTAATTGAGCTGAGGTGTCAAGAAAAGTTCAAGGAATTCATGGTACAAGAGACGTTCTACCAAAAAATGCTGTGATGCAGCAGAAAAAAACATCAAGTGTTGTAGAGGTTCTGACAACATGTTAAGCTACAGGAAAACCAAACACTCCCCATTCCCCTCTCTGCAAAAAAAGGGGAAAGTTGAAAAACATTGCTGTTCACACCAAATAAGAATTCAGGTTTATTTTCAGACAATTCATTCTTGCTTACCTTCTACATGAATGAAAAGTTTCCAGCCTACCGTCCCACGTTAGATCACACAAAAAGCTACAGGCTCAGCTTCCCTTTATGCAGAGAAAGATGCAGAAGAAGAAGGCAGAAAACAAAACCAGGTACCAGTTCAGAATCCTCCTTCAGAAATAGAAGATTTCATACACACTGTATTTTGCTTTGAAAAATTCCTTGGAGGAGATGCTTCTGCAACTCTTTTCAGAAGGCTCCTTTAGGTACAGCATAATTACTTCAACAGATCTTTATTAACACAGTTGCTCTGTAGCACTAACATCATACAGCTCCCAGGCCAGGTTCTATTTTCTCACCAAAAGTTTCTCATTGCAGTGTCATGATAACTCTAATCCTCTTAATTGTTCTGAGTGTTCCTTACTTTCATTGCTCAAATTACAAGTAAATAGAACTTCTATATTTTGTAAAACACAAGGAAACTCTTCACTTAGCCCTTTTGGTTTCTCAAGTCAACTATAAACACTCTTCTGTCATGAAAGCATAGTTTTTAGCTGTTGTTTTCTTTTTCTTTACTATTTTTATCATACAGACAGCCTAGACTCACCCCTAACACCTTCCTGTTTTCTCTCAATAAATCTCAAGAGAGATTTCTGCTTTTCCTATTTGAGGATGCAGATTTACCCATACATTGGGTATCTTTCACTTGACGGCTCTACCTGCATTTTAGTATTTCCCCGTCTCTTCCATGAGTCAATCACCACTAGAAAATATTATTAACTTTCCTTCATGGAAAATAAAAATAAATACAGTCATAGCCACTTAGAATTCAGAGAAAAGAGAAGTAACACCACCTACAGAGACTTCTCCTTGATGGTTACTTTATCAGGCCTTACTTCTCATGACACACCAGAGGCATTCCATCTTGGAATTTTCTTTCTTTTGCACAACCAAAACTCTTTGTTCAGAAATGTTTTGTAAAAATTCTTATATGTGAAAGATTTTATTCCCAGCTTTCTTTTCCTTCCTATGGTTTTTCCAGATAAAGTCCTGTCTGGAATTACTACTGTCCCAGAAAAAAATAGGTCTCTATGACTGAATTCATATACAGTCTTTAGAAATTTTAACAGCAGCTGTTCCACATACATGACAGATCTGACCCTTTTTCTGTTAAATTGGATATGCTCATAAGTACAAACTGAAAACTTCCTGTTTCTTCTTCAGGTTTCTTTACCAAAAAACTTCCTCATTTGAAACAAACCTCATTCGTTTCCTAGGACTGTGAAAGGCAATCATCCTTCCCCTAAAGACATACCATCTCTCTATTTGATATGCTGATGTTTTATTCCTAAGCACAATTCAAGATGCACTTTTTTAGGAGTTGTTATGGATAGTTTTAACCCCTTGAAGAGCTACTCTTAGTCAAGCAGTACTAGATACTAGTGCCTGATTTTCTGTCCCAGCTCCAGCCTGAGCATGATCCTATCTTGGGCTATGAAGATAGAACAGCATCACTTCCCTTCTGAAGTCTTTTCAGCATGAATAAATTCTCACTGACACTCCTTCTGATACATAGGAAGCTTAGCTCACTATGACACCCTAGCTTGGAGAATAAGAGAATTAAGCATGTTTTTGAGCATTGAGCCCATTCTTACAGAAACATACTCAGGTCAGCATAGCCGTGATTATCTGAGAAGTGAGTATAGCTTCTTATCATCACTATTCATAAGTATTCATACTCTTGCTAGCATTGGAAAGCATCCTGAACTATAACTTTTGTTTCCTTATTGACAGAAAGGCAATGCTCTTGCCTAACAGCTGCTTTATAAGCCTGTCAGAAACAATCAGTAATTGACGTACACAATCATAGCTTGCTTTGTGTCATGCTCAGCCTTACAGCTTGTGGCTTCACTTATTTTAATCCAGAATAATCTTACAGTTAATGGATACGCATCCATATTTCACTGTAAATTGCTTGACAATCTAAAATAATCAAACAATTTTGGAACAAAGATAACTGCTTTACTGCTAGCATCTTTGCTTAAAGCTTATGGGGATTCTCTGCTGCTAAACCAACACCAAAATCAAAGTTTTTTTAAAACACTGAATACTGCACAGCAATTGTGTTACATCAGTGGATGCAGAAGGAGGGATGAAAAAAAACCTGTCTTTTCAGTAACAGTTGCATGAATGTATCGAGTCACTTCAACTTTTGTGACAGCACTTCTAATCATTCCATCAGCTGGCTTAATGCTTAGCTGAAATTTATTTTGCAGTATACTTTTTGTTAAGAAGAGTACCCAGAAGACAGTGGTTCATTTTGATTCAGTGCAGAAGACAATTACCTATATGGAAACTTAAAGGTACTTTATGTGAAAAAATTTAAGCAAAGACCTAGTTAGGGTCATTGTTCTAGGAAGAACAAATCTCTTCATGAATTTTATGTCCTCTTTCATCAGTTAACACACCAAGAAGAAGTCTCATTTCAGTCTTGTCATGGCAGTGCCAGAATGACTATTGTACAAATCCTTCAGAAATTAAAGGATCAGAGGTTGGCTGAGGTCATCAGGGTTGGGCCATCTGGTTCTGACTCCTGCTCAGTCAGAGACACCCAGAGGAAGGTGTACAGGACTATGTCCAGACAGCTTGATGTTCTCTAAGGAGGAGACCACACAGCCTCTGGGCAGCCTGTGACAGAGCCCCAGTACCTGCACAGCACAGAAGTGCTTCCTGATGGTCAGAGGAGTACCAGTTTGAGCCCACTGCCTCTTGTCCTGGTAGTGGTACCACTGAGCAGAGCCTGACTCCACTTTCTTTGCATCCTTCTTTCAGGCATTTATGGACATTAGTGAGATCCCCCTGAACCACCTCCAAACTAAACACCCCCAGCTTTCTCAGCCTTTCCTCACAGGAGAGCTGCTCGCTGTCTTGGCGGCCTTGCACTGAATTCTGTCCAGTACGTCCATACCTCTCTTGTAATGGGGGAACAGAACAAGGCACGACACTCCAGGGACTAAGGAGAGGGGATGGATCACCTTCTGAACTTATAGTGATACTTTGCCTAATGCAGCCCAGAATACTATCACCTTTCTTAGCAACCAGAGCACATTGCTGGGGTCATATTCATTACACTTATACACAGTCACTAAAATTGTTCTATCTTTCCTTTTGATTTTCTGACTTGCTGCTCATCACAAGTCAAATCAAGTCAACGAGGCTGTCAAGTCAAGAAGTTTTTCCATCAGTAATGTCACTCTGCAGAAGGAGCTCCAGATTTCATTCTGCATCCTGCCAGCATTTTACCTGATCACACAAAGCCTTCCACATGCCTATTCAACTGCATAACATACGCTACAGTCCATGCATCTCAAGCTCCAAACACCCTGGCAGCCACCCTAAAACAGCTCTGGCAAAACACAGGCAGATTGTGAGTAAAGAGATGTATGTCAGGTGAAAGAGTCTTAAAGTGATGAAGCAGAAGTAATAGGGATGCACTTCATTTTTATACCATTTAATACATTTTCAGATAGATTAACCTCAAATTATCACTAAGAAATGAGCATGTCTATATAAGGAGGTGTAACTGATATAAAATCACTGAAATTAGCAAATTTATGTTTTGTATCTTCCTAGAAAATTAACAACAAGTCACAAGAAAAGTGCCTGTAATCATCTTACTACTCTCCCTGACATTCTAATGGGTACATCACTAGCTGCTGTTTTTACAATCAGTTCTAATACATGGAATGCCCATGTCTGATTCCTATCTCAAAAGAGTAATAAAGTTGTTACTAAAACCCACATCATTCTGATTGACCTCATTCTCCTTCTGGGAATCATAACATACAATTAATAATTTTAATTTTATCCTAACGTATTTGATATCTGATTGGACAAATCTCAGCATTACCAATAATTTCTTCACTGTGAACCTTGAGCAAGTCTTTCAGTTCTTGCCATTCCTTCATATTCAGACAAATACACTTGTGTATTCTATCTGCCAGTGCTACCTGGAGTATAATTTTTTAACATGATCTTCCTTAAATGGCTTTGCATGGAAATCACATTCATTTTCCACTTGTAGAACTTCCTTCTTTTAGTCAGTAAATCATGCTAACACTTTCTTTCTAGAAATAGGTTTGTCTGGGAAAAGTCTCAGCAGGACAGCTTCTATTGCAGTACACAAGGAAAATACTTGAGAATTTTAAAAAGAGTAGTATGGTTCTCATTGACCTGAGCACCTGTGGGATTTACTACAGGGAACTGGACAGTGCCATGAAGGGATGGAACAGAATGGGCATAAAGCAGATTTCACTCCTCATTCCTTTCTCACCTGCAAAATTTGCCTCAGCGGAGTGGGATTTTCCTAACTCTTTATTCTCTGTCTAGGAAATACTGGAAATAAAATTGCTGGCAAAATATGCATTTTTCTTCCACCATCCTCTTAAGAAACACTTTTTTTCCCACAGGAAGCACAGCACGTAAAGAAGCTGGGAAACGTTCTGTGCAAAGCATGTGCACCTAAACCTGCGTTCTCTGGATGGAGTCTAGCGTTAAGAATTTGAAAAAGAAACAAAGTGAACTTGCTTTTACTGTCCTACACTAATGGTTTCTACTCTCTTTCCTTGTCTCAAAATTCCCGATGACACTTCATAGTGGAACCGAAGTAAATTTGCTTTTACTTTCCATTTTCAGGTATAATGGGGAATCTATCTCACCTTACTGCCACAGATAATACCAGAGAGCAAAAGCCTTCGCTTTTCCCTTTCTATTTTCAGTGGTACATGGATAGAGTTTAAAAGGCAACTATTAATTATGTTTTTAGCTTCCAAAACTTGAATTTTTGAATGACCCTCCAAAAAATAGCTTGAGTGCTAATTACGCTTGAGTTACTGACTATGGTGTATTCTCATACTTCACAAAATGTCCTGCCCAATTACTTGGTTGACAGAGTAAACCTTTCCCATTTTCCTAAATTCTCAATGAATGGCTTAACTAATAGAATGTAATCAACACTTCCACAGACTTCACCGAATTTCTTCAATTCAAAATTTCATATTAAAATGCTTAGATAAGCAGTATTTTGAGCCACAGTACAACTATGGTGACAGTTTCAGATGACTGTCACCGTGGAAACTTGACTTCACCTGCATAAATGTTTCAGCTAAGAATATTTAGTCTTCCTCCTCCCACTACCACATACTGCAATTGCCACAGTTAGGGTAAACTTCAACAACTTCTGTTACGTAAACAAGCAGTTACATAATTTATAGTGCCTATTGTTGCGTGTCAGGAGAAATAACGACGTCAAATGCAAGAACGCATCTGATTCATATCGAAGTCTTCCAGCTGCCATGCACATTTTTTATTTAACAAAGTTATTTTATTATTAACTTTTGAATCATCAGAAAGGCAATACTGTAAATAGAGAGTACAGTATCATGGAAACATGGTGAATATACAGGTATACACTGAAGAACACTAAGAGCTGCAACCTTCCTCACAGCAAAGAAATGAAAGGTTGGATGGCCTAAGAAATATTTTTCTTCAAACACTTCTGTAAGATCTTCCACTTTTTGTACTTCTTTTGCTTGCATTTGCAAAATTTGAATTGGATTAAAAAAATAAAGAACAAAAAGAGAAAGTAATACTTTTGTGCATTCCTTAATGCTGCTTCTTTTTAGTTATTTTTTTTTTTAAATGATAGTTCTCTGAAGTCAATCATCTGCACTATAAAAAGCCAGCAGTGAGACTGCAATTCCATGCCATCCATTGATGTATTACGCCTATTAGGAGTACCTACATCCAAGTTTTGGAAAGGCCAGAAGGCCTGGATAAAAAAACATAAGGAAAGAAAAATAAGATTTTAATTACAAGAAATCAAGAAATTGAAGCCCAGAACTGTTTCCTAGAGTACCGCAATACTTGACAGTTTTAATGTATGCCTCCACAAAACTCCTACCCTAATATTTACAGCTACAGAATTAAACATGCAGCCAAAATACAGAGCCACAGAAGTATTTAGGTAATACACAGCATAGGTTCAAAATCATATTTATGTATCCAGCATCCTAAACAAGCTGCTGCAAGAGCAAAGATCTAAATTCTAACCATTTCCTGTGGACCATAATTAATGCCTTCACAGACATGACCTTTTCCATGAACATAACACTTCTTTACTGTGTAGGTGACTGAGCACCAGCACAGGTTGCCCAGAAAAGATGTGGAGTCTCATCCTTGGAGAGTTTCACAAGACACCTAGACATGGTCCTGGGCATCCTGCTCTCAAAAAAGTTGGACCAGTTGACCTCCAGAGGTCTCTTCCAACTTAAGTCATTCTGTGATTCTACAATAGGTTCTTCATGTTTTTCAAAAAACAGTTTTGTTTCTTCAAAACAGCTTCTTTTCATCCTACAGTTCACAAATTACTCATTCAGAGAAGAGTGATACACCTGAACCTGTCCTGGGGCCTCATATTCACATCTATTATAAATATACCTACATCTCTGGACTCTAGGACTCCCTTCTATTTTTGGAACTCTTTAACTTTGCACAGAATACTTAAGAGCTTCATCATTCCAAAGACAAGGAAAGCAGGAGTAAGGATGGCAGAAATTAGAAGGATGTGCCCACGAGCAGAGATTTTGACTCAGTTAATCCAAACATTTGGTACAAAACAGAGGTCACATCCTGGAAATAGCAACTTTGGTAAAAAAAAAAAAAAGTTAAATCTGTGTCATGACCTGAACAGTAAGACTTAGTTGAATACACCACAGCAGACTGTTGATGTGTTGGGAGATGAGTAAAAGAATATGCAGATTAAAAAGTAAAATTATCTT
>PPHD01010800.1:0-19338 GCA_002909625.1 Bambusicola thoracicus | reverse complement strand
ATTTAGTGGTACTTCCACAGATTTGTGTTTTCTCACCTGGAAGTGTTTTCAGTTCAAGGTGATGGTTAAATATTCGCTTTTACCTTCAAAGCTACAAACAAATCTGGATGGTTTAATGCCTTTTTTACTTATAATACAGCAACAGCAGTCAGCATCATAAGATACACACAGAGGGTGGTGATGCACTGGAACGGGTTGCCCAAGGAGGCTGTGGATGCCCCATCCCTGGAGGCATTCAAGGCCAGGCTGGATGTGGCTCTGGGCAGCCTGGGCTGCTGGTTGGCGACCCTATACATAGCAGGGGGTTGAAACCAGATGATCATTGTGGTCCTTTTCAACCCAGGCCATTCTACGATTCCATGATCATAGAATCATAGAGTTGCTAAGGTTGGAAAAGACCTTAGAGATCATCAAGTCCAACCACAACCCGACCATACTACCCTAACTCTAACAAACCTCCACTAAATCATCAGATCACAGAATCACAGAACTGCAGGGGACAGGATAGACCTCTGGAGATCATCGAGCTCAACCTTGTGCTAAAGCAGTTCCCTGCAAGAGCCCATGTGGGTCTTGGATATCTCCGGAGATGGAAATTCCACACCCTGCCTGGGCAGCCTGAGCAGTACCCTCAAAGTAAATCAGTTCTCCCTCATGATTCTACAGAGCTTTCTGTGTTCCCATTTGTGCCCGTTGCTCCTTGTCCTCATGCTGCACACCACTGGAAAAGCCTAGCCCCATTCCCTTGGCGCCTATTTGTCCTATTTGTATTTATTACCTATTTGTCTACAGTGCTGAGATCCACGCCCAGTCTTCTCCAAACTGCACAGCGCCAGGGCTCTCAGCCCTTCTTTATATAGGAGATGCTCTAGGCCCTTCATCATCTTTGTGGCTCTCCACTCAACTCTGTCCAGCAGTTCCCCATCTGTCTTGAGCTGAGGAGCCCAGAACTGGACATAGTGCTCTAGCTGGCCACACTCTGTGCAGTGCACCCCAGGGAACCATGGGCCTTCTTGGCCATCAGGGCACACTGCTGGCTTGTGGCCAACCTATTGGCCCTCAGGATCCTACAGCTTTCCAATGGAAGGCAGGAGATCAATTTGTGACAGATGTGAGAAGGATCCCTGATGAGATCAAGATATTTTAGTCCAAAGGAAACATCCTATTTCCCTTCACCCTTCAAGAAAGCTCCTGGCTAACTGCTAGACCCTCATTATAAGGAAATAGCATTAATTAAACAGAGGAGATGTGTCAGTCAGATGCACTGTCTCTCTGTAGCTGTGCCACAACCTAAGTAGTGCACAATGTAATATCATGTAGCACACAGCACAACGGAGCGTCACATGAAATGTAATTGCATTAGGGTACAATATGATGATATGAGTAAAGTCATCACATGACAAAGTTGTCCCAGGATGATAGTATCTGTCCCACATTATATTATTTTGGGAATAATAAACATTATATGTAGGAAAATGCTGAGCCAAAATAAGCTTGGTCATCCCACAGAGCTTGTGACAGATGGCAATAGTAGCTCCATAATCAAAGCAATAATTAACCTAGCAGTTTTTTATAAAAATCAAACCACAATGCAATCCAGTTCTCCACATCAGGAACACTCTCCAGCATTCAGTAGCATTCTCATATTTACTGATCTTTTGAATTAAATATGGTTCTCACAGGGAATCCCTGCTCCTGCACAAGACCCCACAGGTCAGCCATATCTAGTACTTACCTCGAATGTTGATGTCTTTGGCAAAATGGAGCCTTCAGTGGAAAAGAGTTTCTGTTCTAAAGGCCTAAAATCCCTACTACACCCATTCAGAAAGAGCTTGAGCAGTTTATTCCATGAATGAACTAAAAATACTCCATTAGTGAAACAGGTGAACTTCAGTATTTTAATTGTTCATTATCAAGTGCAATACAAGTGCAAATAAATTCTAATTGTACTAGTTGTTAGCACACCAGTTGGCCAAGGAGGACAAAATGTTCTTTGTGCTTGACAACCAGAACCCCTAGACTTTAAAGACAGGAATCTATGTTTATGTTAGAAAGCTTAATTTATGAGAGCATTTTCACACTCATTTGTATTAATTTCTAGCTTTTTGCCCAAGCTCACATATCAGTTACCCAAAATCTAAATGAACATACACGCATGAGATGTCCCTCTCAACTTCAGGGGTCTCCACCTCATCTTTCATCAGATCCACTTGCATGAACTGACACTGCAAGGGTAAAAGAAATAAAGACATATGCACACGTATATATATAACAGTGATAGATTTGTCAGCTGCGTTTAACAGAGAGCAAAAGCCATCTCACATTGTGATTATTGCATAGAATAAGACGTGTTTGAATAGATAAGCTTTCAAGTTCCTGTCATTAAGATGATAGGAGTTCAGTGGTCAGAGTAAGAGTTCTTCATGGGTAACTTTAGACAATGCTGAAGTGCATTATGAAGACAGTGACAACCAGCCATGCAATTTGACCATCAGTGCATGATCCTGGCAAACCTAGCTTTCTACCAACTTCAGAGTGCTCTCTGGCCTTAGGACTTGCTTATTCTTTGCTGCAAATCAAGTATTTTCAGAACACCAGGTTTTGCAACTTGGGACATTACACAAACTGCTGTGAAGAGTGGGACACACATAACAAGTGAACCGTAGGGTTTGGGAAATTGGATATTGATGAAGAAGGTAATGGCTCTCCCAGTCAATCTATAAACTCATAAAGAAAAGGCACTGGATGCAGTATACTGGCTTAATGTAGTCCCAGCTCTTTCAGAATAGGGAAAAACTGAGGTTGCATTAGCTTATAAAATAGTAGCACTCTGCACTAGTATGGCTACAGGTCTGACAGACCTCCTCCTGTGCTGTCAACTTGGGTTTCCTGCCACTGGGAGCTCACACATATCCTTTCATGAAGTTTGCCAGCACTGCTGCATACACAGTCAGAGTTCTCTCCCCCTCTATTCTGTTTGGGCAGCTGTTTCAGAACTTATTTGCTCTAATGATTAGAAAACAAAACAAAACAAAACAACTCATTTCCAACCTAAATGTTAAGTTGGCCAATTTGTACCCACTTGGATTTGTTCTCCACCTTAAATGACTCTTTTCCTCTCCCTGGAATTTACCCCAGAGACGTATTTCTCAAAAAAATATAATCCTTTCTTTGCTCATCTTGTTTACTAGGTAACAAATCACGCTCATTCAGCTCACTCCCCTACAATGCTTCCACCTTCCCTGAGCATCCTGGTAAGACCTGCACCAAGTAATGTATTGTGAAGATGAGTGAGCAGAGATGTACACAGTACTGCAAAGGGGTCTGAATGAGTGCTCTGTGCATTTGCATTACAGCTCCTATTCCCAGTTCCACAGAGAATAGCTTAGCTGCTAAATCCCGGGTCCATCACCCCACATCCTCCAGTAGTACCTCCAGGTCTACTCAGTGCTTGCAGCATCTGAAAATGTCCAATTACCGGAGAAGGTCGTGGCACTGCTTTTGTTAAATATTTCCATCCATTTCCTCAGTGATCAAAATGACACCCAACTAGGTACAGAGCATTATTTAAACCAACTGCAAAAGTATTCCTTGAATTCACTGTGATCAAAGGCAACTGTAGGAGCTTTTCTCATTCACAGAAGTGATGTGGAATGGCTTCATTCATACTGGAAATTAAAGTGTGCTGAATCATTCATTATTTATTACACAGTCCCTGGGCCAAGAAGCGCAGCTGGGCTCACATCCAAGCAGCCAGACTCCCCTCTGCCACTGCCTCCTGAGGACAGCCCTTTGGGTTGCCCTTGAATCTGCCATGGGCATGGCTTTGCAGGCAGGACAAGCCTGCAAGCATTCCAGGGACACGCTAAGGCATGCCACATTTGTATCTGCAGAGCAGTGGACACAGGTCACGGCCCTGGTCAGCATGTCAACATCAGTGCAGTGTTGATGTGTGCCTATAATACAGCTTAAAAATAGCCCTGTGAGCAAGCCCAAGCAAGCTGGTTGGGTGTAGCTCACTCCATGACCCTGCTCTGGGCAATCCAGCAACAGAGGTGTCTACTAGTGAACCAGAGACTGGTGCCTGTGTCAGGTGCCTGACACAGATCGTAGAATCATGGAGTCACAGAATCACAGAATGGTTAGACTGGAAGGGACCTTAATGATCATCTTGTTCCAACCCCTGCCATGGTCTGGTCGCCACCCGCAAGCCAAGGCTACACAGGGCCCCATCCATGGCCTTGAGCACTGCCAGGGATGGGGCATCCACAGCTTCTCTGGGCAACCTCTTCCACCTCTGCTACCAGGCCTTGTGTTCAGGCTTTAGGAACTGGCCTAGATCATTTGGGGTGACATCTGGCCTAGGGAGACTCATGAGCCCCAAGCTAACGCATTTACTGTGCTTATGTACATAAAAAAAGGCTTTAGCATTACTTTGAGGCTGAACAAAGTCAGATCAGAGAGTGAAGACTGCAGGACAAATACATAACAGTCACACAGAAGCAAAGTCTGCAAGGTTAGCGTTGTAGTGTGAACAGTAAAGGCAGTTTCATCAAAGGGACATAACTGGACTTTCTCCACATTATGCATGGTGTTTCAGCACCACAATGCAAACAACACCTATATACCAGCATGAATATAGCTTGTGCTTTTCTGCTCAGATATGGAATGATTTTATTTTTGTCCTTTCAATCACTGTGAAATTCCAAAAAGACCCAGCAAGTTGAAATGGAAAAAAAAGATGGTGCAATTTCACTGCAGTTTGTGTTCTTACATTGAACCATCAGCATTAGTAAACATTTCAGAGCATTCTGAGGGGAAGATTTCCCAGCTTGTCAGTGCTCTACCTCATTACCTTCTCATTGGGTTTTGTTTGCTTCCTCCTGTCAGCATAAACATGATGTATTGTCACACATGCAGCAGGTCAAGTGATGACATTTTTTAATGTTCACAGAAGAGCCTGACCTCCTGCTCACGTTCACCAAAAGGAAAACAAGGGAACCCCCTGCATTGAGCTTTAAATGCTAAGTAGGTTCTATATTTGATTTGATTTTTCTCCCCAGCAATACTAATTTCTAATTGAACTGCTGACTCAATTAGCAAAATGTTGAAGTCATTGAGACCTTGTATCATATTATGTCCCACTGATAAAAATGGAGCCAGAAGTGTTTTTGTGCCGTAAATCTACCACCAGCATTATAATGGTTATTTTAATTAAACAAATTAAATTAATGCAGGCTTCACAAAATAATGAATTACACTATTTAATATATCATTGTTCCACGTTAATCCCACTTATGACATTATCTTTAAACATTGATCAGTACATAGAAACTTAAGTCGTAAACCTGGAGATCTGAAGACAAAAACCAACCAACTGGTATAAAAGGAATGTACAAAAATGTAAATCTAACTCAATATAACTATAATATAATCAATATAAGTCAATATAACTACAGCCAAGATGTCAAGGATTTGTAGCAATGGTGAAAAAGAACCTTTCAGTATGGCTTTTTTTGTAGCAGCAGTAGTATGAACTATATAGATTGAAGTGGCAGCCAAAATAGAAACTGGAAGTTAATAACACAAGCTAGGTGCTATGCATGGAAAATGGAAGTCAAACTGGACTGGAGGAATTTAAGACAGTACGTAACTTATAACCCAAACAAATCAGGTGTCTGTACCACTGCAATTAGCCCTCAGCCCTTGGATTTGTGTCTTTGGCCTCATGTCTTCACTGATCACAGCCAGTTTCCTCACAGCACCCATTCTAGGACAGACTGTCATCTTCCCCAGGTAGCTGCTGAGGCCATACCCCACGCTGATGTGGCTTCTCCTGCCAGCAGAATTCCTATTCCCCCTCTTTAAAGGGGATCACATCCTATCACCAGTGTCTGCTCTTAGAAACTAAGAAAAACAAGTCATTTATAAGGAGGACTATTGATAATAAATAGAAGTGGAATGGTCTCAAAGATGGAAGACTAGGATGGGATTTCCATCCAGCTGGAAGGGACTCTGTACACAGTGGATGGAAACAAAAGAAACAGTAAGTCAGGTGTCCGAGCAGCCTTTTAAAATGGAGCAGATAACCCGAGATCTCAAGGATCCACAGTGGAAGGTGCTCCTCTCAGCAACACTTTCTGTCCTTTCATAGACTGAAGGGGGGCTGAGATCAGACACGGTGATACTGATCAGGGAAAGAATATATAAGATTAAATAGGAGTAACTATCAAAATGGAAAAGTTGCAAGGTACCAACATAGCTGGATAACACAGCCATATGATGTGTAGCAGGCATGTTTGAAGAGATAAAATGCTGTTCACATAAGGCAAAGCACCTGTCCTTAGCTTCCTGAATTCCAACGATTAAAGAAAATGGAAGGAAACAAAAATATTTTTTTGAAGAAAACAAATAAAGGAAGCAGGGACATGAAAAGAACTTGTACATCTGCTACAAAAACTACTCCCCACAATTCTCTAAAGCACATCCAACACCAGCCTCACCCCACCAAGCTGTAGCTGTCGTACCGGAGGCATGTCAAAGCCCAGTACCCTCCCACACTGAGCCCAACTCGCAGTACACTGCAGCTTGATGGATGCCCTTTATTATACCAGATACGGGAAACAGGAGTGATATTAATCTCTGACAACCTTTCCTCTCATGTTTTCCAAGTTCATATTAATTTTACTAAGCAATCCTGGCTCCTGCAGGCTTAGTCTCCTATGTATGAACTGTTCTAAAATAAATATGTCTTTGTAATGGTATAACACGATAACACTACTCCTGAATATCGGATGTTTTGTAGCAGCAATACCCCATGGTAAGTGAGGGCACATGAGCTGAGATGTTGCAGCCTGAATGACAATCCCTATGGGTTTTTTGACCGAGAAACACGGAGCATATTCTGATTCCATTACCTACAGTATTAGAAAAGGAAGGAAGGAGTGGACTCCTTTCTTTGACTGAAAGGAGCCAGTCCACAGCCCTGGTATTGGTACCTGAGGGATGGAGGAGCAAAAGAGCCCCAGACAATATGGCATGATGCTAACTCAGGCTTTGTAACGAATCCAGAGCTATCCAAAGCACATCAGAGAACTGTCCTAAAAATAAATAATAAAGGGTTACAGGTGTAGACTGCAAACTGTCATTATCCTCTCTTGTTCATAAAATGACATGGTAATTCTAATGACAAACTATGTTATAAATAGATTCTTAATTACAATATCTTAGGTCTGGCATCTGCATTCTCACCATCTGAAAGGCAGAATCTGAGGGCCGTTTGCTGCCAAATTGGAGACCTCAACAAGACAAAAGGAAACAAGAAGTGAAGCTCCACCAAACCCACCAGAGGAGAAAGCAAATGCTCCTGGCTCTGGATCACTGCCGGCCATGGAAGCGAGCAACCCCTGGGGCATCTCCAATAGATCCTGGCTTGCTGACTGAGAACAAGCAGCCAGGAACCCAAACCTGGCCACCCCGGGCTTTTTCTTCCTCTTCTGGGTCCACGAGTCCTTGGCTACAGCAGCTCCCATAGAAACGAGAGCACATGGAGCAGATGTCACAGCGAGCGAGATGAATGCGGCGAGGGGAGGGGGGTGGCTGCAAGAAGAGGAGGAGGGAAAGCAGCATCACACGTTCAGAATTAAATGTTCCCACCAGAGGGAGTGAGTCATTTTGGAAGTGAGTGCAAAGCTGCAAGATATTGGGTTTTTTTTTTGTGCTCTCAGCGCGCATCCGTAGGCAGGGACGTACAAAGAAGTGTGCTCTCAGCTCTCTGGCACAGGTGCTCCATTCTCCAATGAAAGCCGCGATGCTGAATTAACGCCTGACCCAACAGCACAGAGATATGACGTTGGATAAAATCAATATATACTGCCCAGGCATTTTACAGCTGAAAGTCACTGCATTTTTAAGACTTAAACGGCTGCAATTCAGAAGCACGTTGCGTTTTAACTCAGGGTAGAAAGCGCCAGCAACCGCTTTGGAGCAGTGGTTGATTTCCTCTCATCTTACTGCCCCAAAAGGGCTTCCAGCCAGACAAGGTTAACCCACCACATTCACAAAAGGCAATTCTTAATATATTCATCTATTCCCAACCCAAGCATTATTCCCTTTTCCTCCTGCCCTCTGTATGTCTTGTAAATATCTAATTCTCTAATGCATCCTACTAATATGTTTGTTCAAACATTATCTTGCAGTGAAATTAAGGGGGGAAAAAACCTCACATTCTTTTTGTTTGCAAAATGGAAATTAGACCCCATTGATTTCTGTTGTCTCTGCCCAATGTCAACCTCCAAACGTGACAACTGTGAAGCTGTGCACAGGGCTGAGCGCTCCGCATTCCTACAATTATGAGTACACTTGTGATCTGCTCAGGCACAAGATGAGCCCTATGGATCCCAAGGCAGATCTCTGCTCTGAGATGAAGGATAATTTTCAGGTAAGTGGAACGAAGCATTAGTGTGATGAATTCATGATTACACATAGCACAGGTAGCAGAAAATGGTGCCTAAAATACAATTTTATGACAAAATATGATGCCTATTCTTACAGATTGCATGTAACTGTGGACAAGTGTCCCTCTCAAAATACACTTGATAAATAATGCTCATACAATTAAATGTGAATCTTCCTCTTCTGAAGCAAAACCCACCGCATTGCCTGTTGTCATCCCTTCCAACCATCAGCAGGATAATTCAGCTTTATCCCACCTACGTAACAGTGCTCTGCAGCTATAGGAGATGTGAAATAACTTTATATGCAACAAATATACCAAATAACAGATAGAACAATTCACTCTGGGAGACTCAACTGACAAGAAACCCGATGTTTTGTGTTGCACACACAAAGAGGAGGAAAGCGAGTTCCTGCCTCCGTGCCACTGCAGCCGTGCAGCCAGGCCACCAGAGGGCAATGGAAGAAATCAGGTTTTCCTCCAGCCCCATTAAATCCCAGCTCGCACCAAAGGCTTTTCCTCTAATAATCTATCAGGGGATAATGGGGAAATTTATTTCCTGTGATTGTTGGCACATAAAACAGCAACCGCGTATATGGAATGGCAAGAAGTGCTGGATGAAAAATAATCATCTGAGATATAATTAGCCGATTGAGATAAAAATAAAAAACACTACAGAAAGCAAAACAGTGGTATTGTGAGCATGGATTTGTGTGTGACGAGGAGGAGGAGGATGCTACAAGCCCTCACTGTGCTTCTGGATGTTTAGTATGGATATGCTAAGAGGGAATGAGTCTGGTTTCCCACAGCACTTCAAAAGGGATGCATAAGGCAACACACGCACGGTGTGCCAATTTGTACTTGGTTAAAAACAAAAACAACAAGAAATGAAGCAGAAATCAAATGATACGGAATGTAATTAGTGCCAATCAACATGTTTTTGTAGAAAATAGGTCAAACAAAGACAACATCTTTCTTTGATGAGTTTATAAGTTCATCTGCTGAAGGAAAATTTGTAGGTACAATACAGGCAATTTCCCATTTTTTATTTAGTACCATTTAATCATTTTAATTAAAAAAAAAAGTAAAATACTATGTGTTATCAATGTGGGAAACAATAAATGGAGTAAGGCGGACTTCAGTAGAAATTGTTATGACGTACAGCGCAATTGACATTTACCTGTGTCTTAGAAACAACCCTAAAATTAGTGCTGGCAAAATGGAAGTCAATTACAGCAAATGCTGACAGTCATGGGGCACTCAAATAGAGCAGTTGAGATCATTTTAATGCAATTAAATCCCAAGTTCTACATTTAAGAAAATCAAATCCAGAATTTTATGTCTAGGAAGAAAGAACAAAGCCCACATCTACAGAAACATCCATGTATTAACAACAGCATGCTCAGGGACTAAATGTGATGTTTACATCATTGATTATATTCATTCTGGGATATTGCTCCAGTTCTGGTATCCACTTTTAATCTTTTATTTTTTTTAAAGAAAGCCACCTTTAAAAAAAAAAGTTTAAGAAAGTTTAAAACTAAATGAGAAAAAAAAACACTTTTTGGTGAAAGTCACTGAAAACCACATTCACATGTAAAGCTACAGTTCTGACTACTCACATCTTATGATAAAAAATAATAGAAGAATCCTGACAATTCTCATGAAGAGAAGGTGGATCCATGGGTTTTACTCTCAGACATCTGTTGTTACAAATATATACTCTCACCTAGTTTAAGTTTCTGTCTGTAGGCTTTCAACATGCCTTTCCCTCCAGCTTACATAGCGCTTCTCTAACATGGAAGTATGCTTTTATGAACACCCAAAATATAGTTCCTTTAAAATTCCAAAAAAGAAATGTTTTGACCGAATCACTGAAAAAAATAGCTACAGCAAAGGAGCAGCCAGAATGGAAATACCGTAACTTCAATGATCCAAAGGAAGCTGGTTGCTTGGGGAAGGGTCAGGACCAAAGCGACAACCCAACGCTTTGTAAGTCCTTGAAGTCACTTTCTGCAGAGCACACAGCAGCATGGCAAGGCAGCAGGAGGCATCTTAGGATGCTTTAGGCAGCACAGAGAAGGAACGCATTTTGTCCACCTTGTTATGTAGGACAGTTAGATTTAGTTTTAGACCCTGTGACCAACTGCTAGAAAATATGCATGAGCCTTTGACTGCAAAGATGAAGACTAAGGACAATTTTTCAACCACATAAGCCTGAGGAAGAAGGGGGAAAATCTGAAGATTGGGCAAAATGTGGAAGTAGGAAGAGAGGGATACGGGGCAAGAAGATCCAGGAAAGAAAAAAGGGTGAGTAAACAGTGTAGGGAGGAAACAAACCACACATAAAAATAAAGAGCCCCTGTTACGTGGGCTTCCCTTGACCTTGTGACATGAACGTATAGACATCCATTGGGCCAGTTCCTCACCCATCAGTCTTGTTGCGATGACAGAAGTGCTGCACTGAGAAAACAGCTGTAGTGTGACCTGTCCTGACTCCATTCCTTCTTGGGAGTGACAGCCATGCATGAACATAAAAAGAGAACTCCTGGTTTTTGTTAGCCAGGTTGGTTTAAAGGCCTACAATCCCATACAGCTCCAGCAAAAGAAGAACACATTAGCAGATAGGCAACCTGTCCTTTTTCTGCACCTTTTACTGCAACTGGTAGATGTGTGGGATCTAAAAGAATAAGAGATTAGTCTACAAGCAATATGCACAAGTTATTAAAGAAGAAAAAGATCTTGATGCAAGAAGATCACAAGATCAAAACTGACATGACAATGTTGTTTGTTAAAGCATGCTCTGATTTTTCTTTCCAGGAAGTATTGACTTGTTTTCCCCAAAGCTGAGAGCTATATTTGACTGAGTGGCATACTTCAAACAGCAAATAATACACAGAATCCTCCAACAACTCATTGGGGAAAATGCTGAAATGAAAGAAAGTCTTGGGCCAGATTTTTATCTCAACTGCATTACTGGAAATCCAAAATAATTCCGTTGATTCTCACAGTGTTGCTGTGGATTTGCAGCTGTGCAGTTGATTTGCATTTGGTTCAGCGAGAAAATCTTGAGAGATACTTAAGAAAACGTTACCATCAGATAGAAGGCAACCTCATCAAGTGACAACTGTTGATACATGCTGTAGTACACCCAGCTATCAGACTGAACCTGAGTACGTGTTCATAGTCAGATATCCAAGCGCATTTTATAAACAGTGAGTATCTCTGATTTCCATGTGTGACTTTTTTAAAGCTGAGGCCATTCCAAAGTGCCATTATGTTCTCAATTCTGACTTGAGAAAACCTCTTTCTGACAAATTTTTGGCTTTTTATTTTAGAGTTGGATAAAGAATGGAAGAATCTTCCATGAGTACCTACTTGAATTCTTACTGAAGTAATTGTGGCTTGGGCACATTACTGTCACTGTGAAAATCAGAAGACTGAATAGCCAAAGTACTCCTCAAATCACAAAGCTTTGCATAAAGGATAAGCAAGCTGTTTGGACAGCAGAAGTAGTGCTCTCAGTCTTCACTATATTAATTAAAAATGCATGTGCCATTAAAAAAAAAAAAGAGAGAGAGAGCTTTTTGTTTCATTTTTGAAATTTGTACAGAAACTGCAAAGGCCAAGTCAGTTCAAGAAGACCCAACGCAATCCACATCTTTCACCTGGACACAGAATAATTCACAAGCCAGAGCAGACATAGGACACAACATTCTCAACACTTCTCAAGACTATTTATCAGGTTTTGTTTCCTGAAGATGTTGCTTAAGTCAGCTTTAAGGGCTACGCTAAACCCAAAGACAAAAAGTTATGACATAGAACAGCAATAGCTAATCCTAAAAATGGTTTTTAATCCTTTCTTTCCTTTGCCTCTACCTTCCCCTATACTATTTTATCATTTCCTCCCCATAACTAAGCTCTAAGTGAAATTAAGATCCTTAAGAGCTTCCTTAAGAGAATGAACCCTATCTTGTTCCCTGTAAAGCACTGTGTACACTTAACCCATCATTATTAATACCATTATTAAAATTACGCTCCTGACATTTGATATGCTTGTGAAACTTTTAGAGTGCTATAACAAATGCATAATCAAGATCAAGAAATTCAAAAGCCTGAACTAGAAGCCCTTCAGAATGATTCTTGATGCCACTGAAACTGTGTAGGAATGTATTTGCAGGCTGATGTAAAGGTATTTAGCTTGAGTGTGCTGGTATCACTATATAGTCTCCACTGTGCTGCTCCACTGCTGTGACTCAAGACCTAAGAGAGATCTGTGCTCACTTGGGGTTGCAGCTGGAGACCTGGTCAGATGGAGTAGGACATCTCAACGGGCACTAAGCTCCTGTGGACAAGTCAACTGAATCCTTTAAATCTTCATCTTTTGCAATAGCACGCAGACATGTCCTGGGGATTGAAAATTCATCTGCCTAAATATATGAAAACTTGATGACTAGACAAATCTAGGATGTTTTTACATTATCATAGAATCATAGCATGGCTTGTGGGGGAAGGAATCTTAAGGATCATGGGGCTCCGAACCCTGCTGTGTGCTGGTTGCCCCCCACCAGCTCAGGCTGCCCAGGGCTCCATCCAGCCTGGCCTTGAGTGCCTCCAGGGATGGAGCACCATATCACTGACATGTTGAGCAGTGCAGGCAGCACAAAGCAGGAAATGTTTCATTTACAAAGCACTCTTAGATTCAAATCTATTTGATATTTACATTGGTTTACAGTATGGCAATTTCAAATATTAGTTTCAATGTCCAATATAAGTGTTCGCTTGAAGCCCCAGGTTCATGTTCACTGTACAATAAAGAAAATGGTTTCTTTGCTGAACCTCATGACCTCCAAGCTGAAAAAAAAAAAGATTATAAAATAGAAAGTGTGGTTTCATAATGCTGCTCATAGGTCTAACTTCAAATCCATGATTAACTGTATTCACAGCAGTCAAAGGGCTAAGTGAAAACCCGGCCTTTCAGCAAATGAATAGCATATATGCAGAAGGGAAAGCTAAAACAATCTTGACTTGTGCAGCATCAATAAAAGCGAGGAATATGGTCTGTAGCTGCATCCAGGGAAACAGAAACAATGTTCAATGGATAACATGCTACACTCAGCATAGCATGGAAGCACTTTGCCTAAGTGGGTTTTGGGAGCCGTCCTGTGATGTCAGGGATGCTCGCTGGTGTTTTTGTATCAAAGAATCATCAAATTGAGTTGGAAGGGACCTGTAAAGGCCATCTGGTCCAACCTCCCTGCCATGAACAGGGACACCCACTGCTCCATCAATGCTCAGAGCCCCATCCAGCCTGAGCTTGGCTGTCTGCAGGGATGGGGCACCACTGCCTCTGGGCAACCTGTGCCAGCACCCCACCACCATGTTCTACGTGTTTCATTGTTTCAAAATGAAGTCATCTCAGTGGTGATGAAGAAATGCAGTCAAAAAGCATGTATTAGTCCCAAATGATCTTCCCGCTGCACAGTGACCAGATTTTCTTGGCGTGACAAGGAAGGCTCATTTTCTGCAGTTTAAGGTAAACATGAAAAGAGTTAGCAACTGTTCACACAAAACCTCCTCATCTGCAGCTGAATGCAGCTTTCTCAGAGAGGGATGAACATAAAAAGGGTATCTCTGTAGCACAGATGAGTGATTACAAAATAAATAATGGCTTAGCTTATCAGATCAGGCTCGCTTATTTTCATAAGAACTACCACCATCAATCAGGAATCAAGTAGCTACTATTCACTTCAGAGTGAAGCAAAGATAATTCGATACGTAAAGCTCTGAAATAGACATAATTTGAAGAGGAGTAAGCAGGTGTTATTTTTTTATTGACTCTATTAGGCTGTTTTATTAACAACAATCTACTTTTTTAAAGACCTATTTAACTTCTCTCCACCAAAAAATATGTGAAAAACTGCCTCCCTGTGAAAGTGTGCTCTATATTCACATAGAATGCTACAGAAAGCTCTGGCTGAATGTTGCACAGTCACTCCACAAGGCATTCCTTCGTTCAACCAAAACTTCAGCTCAGAACGGCTGGATCCTGTAGATCTGTAAACAGCATTTCCTTGCTTCAATAGATACAACCCTGACCAATTTGTTTGCTTGCTCACTGTGCTGGCCAGAGAACTCCAGCTTTTAAATCTCTGCTCCTTTCTAGCATGTCAAATGTACGCCACTTGGTTTTGCAGTCGAGGACTTGGGTGGTTTGCTCCCACATCATTCCACAGAGTGTTTATGAAAGCTTCACAATATCTGCAGACTGCTGAGCTGCAGAGATTTCTGCCTCTTTTGTTGGGCAGTGCTAATCCAATGCTTCTCTTATTCTGCAGAATGCATCCATCCCTCACAACCTGCTTTATACTTAGCAGAGTCCACATCTCAGTGAGGTATGTGAGCTGCCATTATAGTCATGGTATAACAGCTTCCATTATAGTCAAAATACATCAGCTTCTACTATAGCCATGGTATATCACTTTCCATTATAGCCACGGTAAATCAGCTTCTGGTCTCTCATTATAGCCATGAGAGACCAGTGTGTGCCTAAAATCAGCTAGGTAAATGTAAGCAGATCAGATATTAGGAAAATTTTCTCTCAGGAAGGGTGGTCAGGCATTGGAACAGGCTGCCCAGGGAAGTGGTGGGGTCACCATCCCTGGAGGTACTCAAGAACTGCGGAGATGTGGCACTCAGGGACATGGTCAGTGGGTATGGTGGTGTTGGGCTGGGGTTGCACTTGGGGACCTTGTATGTTTTCTTTTCCAATCTTAATAATTCTGTTCTATTCCACTCCATTCCATTAGTCTTCAGCACTATTGGAGGTGCCCCAAGGTACCTCAGATACCTACACAGAACAGATACAATACCCTAAGGAATGCGTGTGTGTCATGGGGCGGCAGCTGGAGGTTGGCCAAAACAACAACAAAAAAAGAATGAAAAAACACAGAAGCACAAATATTTATATAAAAAAAATGATGTTTCAAGTTCAGATGTTCCAATGTATACACTTGTAAAACCAATAGGATCTGAAGTTATTGGTTGAGGGATTCCTTTCTCAGCTGCATGTGAGTAAATTGCATAACCCCGGCATTGGAGGGGCTGGAAGGGGCCTCAAGAGATCATGGAGTCCAGCCCCCTGCTAAAGCAGTTCCCTACAATAGGTCACACAGGTTGGCGTCCAAACAGGTCTTGAATATCTCCTCAGAAGGAGACTTCATAACCTCTCTGGGCAGCCTGTGCCAGTGCTCTGTCACCCTTACCATAAAGTTCTTCTGCATGTTAGCACAGAACTTCCCATAATCAAGTTTTAGGCCACTGCTCCTTGTCATACTGCTACACATCACCAAGAAGAGCCTGGCCTCATTCATTTGCCTCCCACCTCCCTTTAGTTATTTATAAACATTGATCAGATCCATGGTAGAACTGTATTAGGTCTTGTAGAGTGATGCCAACAGGGAATTTTGTGCCACATATTAATTCTTTCATTGCTTGATTCAAAAATAAATTGTAGGTGCTCGTCACGCCAACTCATTTGTTAGATTTACTGAAAATAACACTTTGATGAAAAGCAAAGAAAAATGACTCTCACAAAGTTTCATTTATTTAATTAAGCATCTTCTTCAGTCCTTCATCAAAACATTGCTGCTAAGGTGAAGAAAAAGCTGCAGTATGGCTCAGCCTCTCCTCTCCACATCAGACCTCATTCCCTCTCATCTACAGCTTTAAGTCCCAACATTTCTACATAGAGGATGTTCTCCAGACAGACAGATTGGGCAATTAGTTAATTCCACTTGCCTGGATCTTATCTATTTACACTAAATTATAATTTTTTTTAAATTCAATCTCTTCATGTCCAGGTACAGCGCATTTGAATTTCTCAGAGATACTTGCAGGCCCCGAAGCAAACCATTAGCGTTGTTTCTTTCTATTTTTTTTCTGTTTAACTCCAGTTTTGGTACAGTTATTGCTTTATTTTGCTTTCTCAATCTTTTGACCAGCTGATTTAGATTGCAGAGAGGATTCCTATTAGTGTCACAATCTTTTCCAGCAGAGAAACTTTCCAAAATTATAGCCTTACAGCTCAAATCCTGAAAAGAATGCATTGCATTACTTCTAGCAGAGTTCCATCAGTTTCCAGCCAAAAACAACCCCCGAACAGTTACGTCTTTATTCATCTGTAATTCGTGTACGTTCCATAAAAGATGAAAACAGTTCTCTGGGGCTTCTGTAAAGGCCACATTTTTAGCATTTTCATGAAATCTCAACATTCCTATTCTTCTGTCTCTTTGAGCCCATATTAGTTTCTCAAGGTTACCACTATAAGAGCACATAACATCAGGATCTTATCACTGCTCACATCACCTAACACCTCTGCCAAGAGCTCAGAATTCAGTTTACAATCATTCACGGAGAGGCCCTTTAATTGTTGTGTGGGCAGCTCTTCTCCTGCCAAATATCTGCTTTTGCAGCAAAGTAATAGACTTGCATTTTGCTCTCTGTGCATGTCGTTCAGTCCCTGTACTGTCCTACGTGAGGATGCAGAGATTCACTTTTTGGGAGTGCTACCTTAGTATAAGTCAACTGTCCTGATGGGGCTTGATACATTCTTGGGGCCTGAAATCCCTGCATTAGCAGCTTGACAAAACAAATGTAGGCCTGTGATTCAGAAAAAAAAGTAAATACAAAGTTTCTTCCCACTCGTAATTTTGCTATCTGGATTACTGCCCAGATAATTCATTTGAAAACCAAATCCAACCTAGCAACTGTCTTGAAAATTGAGTAACCTCAGGTTCAACTGTATTAAAAAACTCCAGCTTCAGGCAAAACTGATGGAACAGCTCATTCACAGCATTTTCACCAAGCCCTGGCCCTCATTTTACGTTTTTCTGATTACGCATACACTGTGTTACAATTTACCAGCAGCAGAACTGAATTGCCACTAGCTGACTCTGACCATATGCATTCAGCTTCATCGACAGCTAAAGACGCATGGCTCAATGCATATTCATTGCTGGATTGCCATTTCTCAGCTGTTAAAACAGCTGCATGAACAGCAACAAGTTTCACAACTTAAAATAGATGTAGCCCTACAGGATATTTGGGCTCAAGAATAATCATAGTTCATACCAGCAGGTTGGTAGAAGCTGGGGACGTGGTTCACTTACTGCAGTATTTTTGCACTCGAGCACAGCACTACCGTAAGTGTGTAAGCTATATTAGCATTCAGTCTGTAGCAGAAGTGTGCTTTTGTAATACATCTCCTGATCACTGCCACTTACCACATATTGGTTCACATCACAGAATGGTCTTGAGATGGATGAACCCAATTCCTTCGGATGGAGAGAGACCAGAAATGCACCACTAGCTTCCCCCAGCTAATGGTACATGGGACCAAGCGACAGGTAGTGAAAAGCAAACCCTTAAATGCACACTGTCCATTTTAGGTCTTCAGCACTGAGTGTTCTGTTTGGCTCATCTGCTCCTCTCTGCCCAAACTGCACTCTAAAAGTACAAAGAGCTGAACACATCTATCGGGCTCTGGGCTAGCCTGCTTCTCAGGCAGAAATTCATGACCTAAATCTTGAAGTTGGGAAGTTTCTATCCTCAGTGAACAATACCAACTCCTTCACAATACCGATCATTTTAAAACAAGAAAAAAAAGTCAAGCAAACACGTAGTATTCTATTTGGAAAGCCATTCTTCACTCTCTTCTGGGTCATCAGCTCAAAAAAGGCATTCAAGACCACATACATACTCAACTATACAGTTGATAAACAAATAAACTACCCTAGCTTTTATTTGTTTGCAGTGCCAGAAAACCACACGGTCATTCATACCGAGTAAACTCACTTACTGAGGTTACTATATCTCTAATATTTACTAGGGGCATGGCTAGTGGATGTGATGGGGATAGATTAGGGTTGGATGAGATGATCTTAGAGGACTTTTCCAACCTTAATGACTTTATGATTCTCAGATTCCAGTCCTTCCCCTATTTGGAATATCCAACACTGACCATCACGGAAAAATCAAGTTTTATTCCATCCCCACTTGTTTTAATCTGCCATTATCAGGTGTAAAGAAATGCATGTATGCCTGCCAGAAGAATTTGGCATTTGCTTTAAATGAGTGCAATAATAAGGAAATTGCATTTCCTTAAAATAATGTAATGCAAAGCATTTAATATGAAAAGGGATTCCTGAACATATTGTTTGCTCAGTGTGTTTCCAATTCAACCATTTTACCGCTGCTGCAATTCCACAGTAGATAATACTGTAGGTACTGTTGTTGATAATATGAGAAAATACTGTGTAGAAACTGTATTTCCTCTAGGAATTTCAGTACATATTTGCTCTTGTTCCTTAGCTGGCAATACAGTCCCTTCCTTCCTCTTACATTAGTGCAAAAACGAGCTCTACATGTGACCACTTACGGAGTTGTGCCTAATTACATAAATGCACTAATTATACAGACTTCTGAAATGGTGAGAGACTTCAAAGTAGGTAAATTTTATATTGTGCCATTAAGAAAATCTATTTGATGACGGAAAATTCTGTAATATCATATTGCAATCTCCTGCATTGTAATTTTGCTTTCAAGTCAGCATTAATTTAACGACAAATAACTGCAGAGAATAATAGATTTGGGAAAGCAAACTGAAAGCTCTAAGATTTAGAGTGAGATACTGGTCAGCAGATGTTAATAAAAGGGAACAAGAAACAATTTGGAAAAGTGATGGATCTCAGGTAACTCATGAGTAGAAAGAAGTTCTGCATGATAAATATGAATACTAAGCCTTCAGAAACTGCTCTGCTAATAGATATACACCTGCAAGACTGATTGCCCCCATGCATTCAGCTACTCACAAGACAACGTAT
>PPHD01010799.1:0-19338 GCA_002909625.1 Bambusicola thoracicus | reverse complement strand
ACATTTTTACTGCATTGTACTTAGATTGGAAATGCTACGCAAAAGGGTTTCACCCCCTCTCCAAGTTGATGCTTGTTTTTGCCAAGCCTTCTGAGGTGGAGCCAAGAGGTGCTCTTGCATGCAGAAATGGTAACTCTGCTGGTGCTTGTTTCTTTTGCAGATATCTGCACAAACCCTACCTCATTGATGGAAGGAAGTTCGACCTGAGGATTTACGTGTATGTCACTTGTTACGATCCCCTCAGGGTCTACCTGTTCAAGGATGGATTGGTTCGCTTCGCTAGCTGCAAGTAGGTTGCACAACAGTGGTAGGGAGGATCTTCCTCGATCAGCCGCTTGTGGCTGTGGCACCCACCTCAGCTGGGGCAGGAGGCAGTCACATTGTGTCTGGTGGATGCTCAGAGCTCTAGCTTGTTTGCTGAAGAGGCAGTCTTGAAACTCACAGGTTCACTGCAGGAGAAAGGAAATGTGAGAGGATGTTTTGTTCATCCACCTTTCCCAAGACAAGATTAGCTCAGGGTAAAGCATTGTTTGAAATGTGCACTCTGTGCTTCAAGTTGATGCACCAGAAATTGAGATGTTTCATCCAGTTTTGACTATATTGCCTCATGCTGCTGCAATACCATCACTGCTTTTGCCCAGTGATGCTCTGGTCTTTTTTTATGACTGTGAGGGTGGGATTGCAGCCCTCAGTCCCGGGGCAGCCTGTTCTGTGCCTCATCCTTTGTCCTCCCAGCTCTGAGTCTATGGGGACAGAAATTGTGTAGGCAGCCTTGTTCCTCCAGGCCCCCTGGGAACGGGCAGCAGCAGAGTTGGTGAGCACTCAAACAGAAAGGTGGTGTCAGAGATGAGAACAGAGCTGCTTGCACCATGGGCCTGGAGGCAACCAGTTCAAGCTCAGACTGCTTGTGCTGCTACCATTTCCTATAGGTACTCCTCCTCGATGAAGAGCCTCAGCAACAAGTTTGTGCACTTGACCAATTACAGCGTGAACAAGAAGAACACTGAGTACAAGTCCAACTTGGATGAGACTGCTTGCCAGGGACACAAGTGGTAGGTGCTGCGAGGGTGCACAGGGTCAGCTCTTTCTGTTCCCTGTTAAGTCAGCCTTTTTTCAGTATTACTACCCAAAACTGGAAGGTGTTTTCTGTATCATCTGCTCCTGCCAGGGAAAATGGGGACAGCAGAGTAATTTTAATTATCAGGACGTGGTGTTGAGGAGCAGTGGTGCTGTTTCTGATCGCTTCAGAAGGCTGCGGTCTTGCAAAAGTTTCTGTTCCCAGCTGGTCCCATAGGTGGATGATCCAAGTAGTTAGGCACTTGTCTTTGATTCCACAGTGATGTTTAAACTCCTTTAAAAATAGTGCAGGATAGAGTTCTCAATTCGTGGGCCTGGGCTGGTCTTTTTCACTTCAAAGGGAGCTGTGGAGAGTGATTTGGTGTAATAAAATGGCATTTTTAGGCGTAGGCCTGCTGCTCAGTAGTCTGTTCCTCTGTGGGTACACTGAGAAGGGTCTGCTGTCCCCCAGCATTTGAAATCCTGTGGGACTGAGTTTGTGTGTTTTTTGGTACCACCATGCAAGTCAAAACTGGCTGCTCCCACATTAAAGATGAGCGGCTGTAATCAACTCCGTCTTTGCATGCAGGAAGCCTGACCTTTGGATTCCTGGCCATTAGCCACACGGTCTCATTTAAGCAACATCTGAGCATCCTTGGCTCAGTGTCAGGGTAACTTGCAGCGCTTGGTGTGTTGTGGGAAACTCCTATAAAAGCACTCTCTTCCCCCACCATCTTTCTTGCCACATTTAGGAAAAAAAAATGATCCACCCCCAAAGCTTGAGTGAAATGGCAGTACCCAAATGGCTTTTGGAGGTCTTGGTGGATTCCCGGTGAGCTGCTTTGCAGTACTCCTGAGGAAGACCTGCAAGAAGGGAAGGTTTGCTAAGGACACGAAGGGGGAGGGAAGAGAAGATCTGGAGCTGACGTACCATGCTCATGTGCTAATTTGGGACTTACTCCGGTACTGGAATAAGTTTATGACAGATTTATGGTTCTGGTAGCTTGGTCCTGCAAGAACAGGGGCCAGGCTGGGGAGAATTGCAACCAGGAGTAGAGTAGTTTGAGAATGGCAGGATGGTATGGTCAGGAAAAGTGGAGATACATCCCTTAGCTTCCTGCTAAAAGCCTTGCCAAGGCTCCTTACTGCTGTTTTCACTTCCCTGGCAGGGCAGGGTTGGGCAGCAAGGGGCTACAAAACCATCTCTTTTGCTTTCTGTCTCCCAGGGCGCTCAAAGCTCTCTGGAATTACCTGACCCAGAAGGGAGTTAACAGCGAGGCCATCTGGGAGAAGATTAAGGACATCGTTATCAAAACCATAATAGCGTGAGTCTTGGTGCCCATTGCTCTGCTCCTGGCTGAAGGGTACACCCCTGGCCCCTCTGGCTTTTCAGCCCCTCTCATTCTGGTCCTTTGGCTTATAATCTAAGCGCTGCCACCACTGCTGCCTTCAGTCTCTCTCTCTAAATCCTTTGTTACGTCCTGTTAGCTGTGTTCTTGCTACTGTAGCTGCAAGGCATGAATAGACCTGATACTTCCTGGATCCACCTGCAGTGCGGGAGGGAGGACCAGGAGGGTGCAGCATACATGGCACTCTGCCTGGCTTGCACCCACTGCACCACTTGTGCAGGATGCTTCAGAATAAAGGTCCCTTGGTGCTGGTTGAATCTTCTGTTCAGAAGTGGATCCTGTCTGACAGAGTCCTGGCTTGGGGGGTTGCTCAGGATCTGATACTGGATTCACATGCAGCGCAGCAGCAGCTTGCAGGCCGGCTTTGGTCTTTCAGCCCATCCATTCCCACAGCATGTGGCTCTGTGCACTCTCTGAGTTGGCAGTGTGCTGCAAACAGTCAGGTCTCTGCTGCCTGTCTGTTGGAAATGAGCATTTTCTCTTGGCTGGCAGATCTGAGCCGTATGTGAACAGCCTGGTGAAGATGTATGTGCGGCGGCCGTACTGTTGCCACGAGCTCTTTGGGTTTGATATCATGCTGGATGAAAACCTCAAGCCCTGGATCTTAGAGGTCAACATTTCCCCAAGGTAAAGCAGCTTTTCCTCCACAGTCTGTCTGTGGGCCAGCGGAGGCGGATGACAGCCTTTCTTTTACCATAAAGGAAATCTGGCCTATGATGTCCCTTGCACTGAAAGACTGCTTTGAAGACTCCCTCTCCCAATTGCAGGAATCAAAGTCCTCCCTATCTACAAAAGCAGCATCCATCCATAGCTCAGAAACCTGTGCTGGGCATGCCTCAGCTAGAGCCAGGGAATAGTACATAAAAAAAAAAGACCAAAGAAGAATGTGTCATGTAAGGAATGGGTGACGGCAGATATTTCTTTGTGTGGGCAGAAGTGCTTGGCAGCTCTGCTGCCTCATGCACCATTCATTCCTCTCTTGCTTATTCCCTGGCTCCACCTGGCCATGTGGTCTCAGCTATTCAGACAGGGATGGGAGCTGTGGTGTGCCTGGGCACAGCCTGTCCTGCCTGCTGGAGTTGGATGGGCATGAGCCGGACACACTAGGGATCACAGGCTGGGCTCTAGGGATGGATTTGCCAATTTCCAGCAACCCTATAGGTGGAGGGACAGAAGCAAACCATTTTTAGTGGGGAGTCCTGAGGGACACTGCAAAGGGAGTGATCTCAGGGCCGTGGGATTCAGAACCTCCATGCTAGCACTCAGACTGCTGTGATGTTTCTTTCCTCCAGCCTTCACT
This sequence comes from Bambusicola thoracicus, assembly GCA_002909625.1. Classification (NCBI taxonomy): domain Eukaryota; kingdom Metazoa; phylum Chordata; class Aves; order Galliformes; family Phasianidae; genus Bambusicola; species Bambusicola thoracicus. Next base: position 15,573 of record PPHD01010799.1, on the reverse strand, counting down.
CCAACTCCCCTCTGGATGTGAGCATCAAGGGCCAGATGATCCGAGACCTGCTCAACCTTGCTGGCTTTGTTCTGCCTAGCACAGACAGCATAGCCTCAAGGCCTCAGACTAGAAGTGATTCCACCTGCAGGTCAGCCCCATTCTCTTTCAGGGCAGAAGGACAAAGCAAGCTTTTCTCTTGGAGGATGTCATTTGGGGGCTGCTCTCAGTGCAACAGATACTGGTTTCTGTGCTGTCAAGAGCCTGTGCTTGCTAGTCCTTCGGCTGGATGTCTGAGGGACTTGCGTTATTGCCTAGGTATCTGGTTCCTGCAGTCTCCTCAAGGAAGGATTTATGCCTGATTTACAAGTCCATAGTTGGAAGTGAGAGCAGGCCAGGGTAATTCGTGCTTGCTCTGCAGTTAGTCAAGTCCTCCTTCCCCTGCCAGAACTAGTATGATGCTGAGCTGCATTGCCTCTCCATCTGCTTCGAGGGCTGGCTGGCTGTGTTGGGGCTGTATCTGCTTACCCCATCCCCCAGAGCTAACATGCTGCCGACTTGAGCAAGAGGAGCACCTGTTATTTTGCAAAGGATAGAGCAATCTGTTCCTTAGACAGAATTACAGGTGTCAGAGGAGGTAGACCTATGGTTGTGGGTGTGCAGTCTTGTCTTGCAAAGAACGAATGCTTTTTTACATAAGGCTAATTTCTGAGCATGTGTGCACCCAAGCCCCTTTTCTTTCTGTTTCACCACAGCTTGGGCTTTTACTGGTTTCAGACCTTGTGCTGTGGGAAAAGGAACCGGCCCTGCTCTGCAGCAGAGTGGTTGCTATAAGTACACTACTGAAGGGGCAGCTTGCTGGGTTGAGCACCAGCACACAGTGATGTATGGGCACAAAAGAAGACAGGACTCCTTCCCTCCGCCTGCTCTGTGCCTTCAGCAGAGAGAGAGGCTTGGAGCATGGGCCCATTCCAGCCCAGGGAGCTCTCGCCAGCTCATCTGTGGCACTTTGATCACAGGGCTCGTTTGCAGCCTGCGACTGAGGTGATGAAGGGCAGGTGCCCTTGGAGGAACCTGCAGAGGATTAACCAGATCCTTAACATGGTTCAGATGATGCATTCATTACCAGAGTTCCCGCATTCAGGGACAGGCTTGCTTAACTGTATCTCCTGCCCTGGAAAGGATGTGAGAGGGTTTTTTTTTTGCATGTGGGCATAATTCCAGTAGATTTTTGTGTTCCCAAGAACCATGCAGTACAGCCTCAGGGCTCTGTTTGGATCTCTCCGCTACTAATCATCTTTGTGGCAGCAGAGCAAGTTAGCTGTGTTGATGTAAGTGTTAAAAGGTGTTGGGCAAGTATCTCCCAGCCTCTGGCATCCCCAAATGGTTCATTTGGGTGCTTAGAATAGTTGAGATGCTTGCTGGTAAGATCATACAAAAGGCCAGGGTTTCCCTTAGCATGTGGAACTGGAGCTGCATTTGAGTATTGGGAATCATTGGATAATGCATGAATGCATTAATCCCCTTGTGTTCCCCTTTCTTGGACAGTACCAGTACTGAGCAGGAGTACACCCAGGCCCGGTGTAGTTAAGGAACTGCATCTCAGGTGGGATATAAACCTGAGGTCCGTCCAGGCTTCAAGTGCTCTGAATCAGGTCACAGTGCATTTCTGGCCCTTTCTCGTTCTGTGTGGGTGGGAGGTGATTGTTAATGTTGTCAGTGAAGGAGCACCGTAGGGCCTGAGCAAGGAATTGACAGGATCTTCCTTGTTGCCTTGCTCACATTCTACCTGGATCCCATGCTGATGCATAAGGTTGTGGATGTATCACTGGTCCCAGAAATAGGGAAGTCCTTGGAGGAAGCATTCTCTCTTTGATGGCATCTTCCTGAGGGTGTCATGCTGAGAGCAGCCTTGCAACATCAGGACTTTGCTTTGATTGCTTAAATATTCTACTGCCTTTTTGTGTTCTCAGTCAGGGCAGCGCTTTGAAGGAGAAGCCCAGGCCAGCCTCTGAGTGTTTTACAGCAGAGAAGTTGAAGAAGGCCTATTACTTGACCCAGAAGATACCTGACCAGGTATGACACAACAGTCCCTGGTACTTAAACTGCCAGAGTACTGCCAGGCCACTGTCTCAAACAATTCCATGTCTGTCTCAGTCCTATTTCCTGATTGTACCTCTGTGGGGAGACACCCGGATGGTGGGGAGCACCTGGGCTTCAGCAGGTTGCAAGGTTGCAGAAATAAGTCAGTTTTGCTTAAACCATCGCTGCCCTGACTCGTATTTGCATTGTAGCAGACGTGTGCTGATGGGAGACAATAGCCACTGGTCCCCAGATAGCGTGTGAGCACTGCCTGTTCCTCGTATGTGTGCAGCTCTCACTGCCTTTGCCGGTTGACTGCATGCAGTTTAGCTGGGACACTTCCCTTGTGTACAGCGTGATGGGCTCTGTAGCAGAGGCTGGGTGGCAGAAGTGGGGTTCTCATCAGCTCTCAGCAGCACTGATGTGAGCACCGAGTTTAGATTAGTTCATTTTGCAAGTGGCCCATGTCCCAGAGATCTCAGCCTTGTGGAGACCTCTTCCTGGAAGGGTTTGGAGAGCGGGGAAATGGGAAAGGGAACTGAAAAAACATAGCTCACTTCTCCCTGACCCTGAGACGCTCTTGTCTGCAGGACTTCTATTCTTCTGTCTTGGACATCCTGACCCCGGATGATGTTCGCATCCTGGTGGAAACAGAGGATGAGTATTCCCGGCGTGGGCAGTTTGAGCGGGTGTTTCCCACCCACGTCTCCATGCGCTACCTGCGCTTCTTCGAGCAGCCTCGGTACTTCAACATCCTGGTGACCCAGTGGGAGCTCAAGTACTACTTGAACAAACACAAAGGTAACCGCCATCTGAGAGCTGGCACAGTTACCTGAGTCAGGCAGGCTGCCTGCCTGAGGCCGTGGGAGACTTCTGACCTATGCATTTTGAGAAGGAGCTGCCTGCCTCCACGCTACCCTTAGGAAATATGTTCTCCTCTTAGCATGCTTCAAATGTCAGGAAAAGCTTATTCTGAGTTGATCATAGATGTGGTGCTGAGTTTACCAGCACAATCGAGCGTTTCTGAGTTCCTTAGGATATGCTAGTCCACAAGTAAAGCAGCCTGGATTCTGCCTTCACCCTGCAAGTCTGGCCTCTTATTCTATACCTCTGCCTTCTTTTGAGGAAGGAACAGCTCGAGGCACTGAGGTTTGTCCTTTACGGGTGGTCTGTGAAGTGAAGGCAAAATTAGGCCTGTTCCCTGAGTCTACTGCTGCGTTCTAACCTATGAAATAGAGCCAGCGTGCACGCAGGAGAAAGGGGCATTTTTCTGCAACACAGGAGATCTAGCTCTTATCTCCACTTTTCCAGGACACCTCTGTGTTCCAACAAAAAGCATCTTTTAGTGAAGTTTGCTGGGCCAGACCATTTCCTCCCTACTCAGGGAGATCCTCGTTGGGGCAGTAGGAGGGGCTGTTTGGGAGAGGAAACTGAGCTGTAGTGTGAGATGTTAGAGAACACAGAGAGAGCCTGTGGCTCAGGGCTCTCCTTCAAGCCCCTGCCTTAGCTGGAGGGGTTTCTGAAGGAGCTGACCCTCCACGGAGACAGCTGTATGTGCTCCTAATGTGACTTTACATAATGTACAACAATAAATAAATAGATAAATGGGGCGGGGGGGTTGGGAGGAAAAGCTTTTGTCACTCTTCAGTGGTATTTAAGCTAATATCAAAGGGGTCAGTAACTGTCTTTCACAGAGATAATAACCTCGTAGCCCTCTCCAGCTGTGCTGTCAGCACGTGTCATTCTTTGCCTTGCTAATGCCTTTTCTGGATGCTCTTCTGTCAGTTGGAAGAAAGACCCTGTCATCGTCTGCACTGAAGTGCTGCCCAGAACTCTGCTACTCAGACTGAGCCCTGGCTTAGGGCTCCAGCATCCTCCTGGCAGCCCAGCAGACAGCTCTACCCCTTTGCTGCCCTTTATCTATGAGCAAAACCCAGCCTCTGCCCCCTTCCCGTTCACATCCATTCCTCACAGCCCTCATCTCTCCCTGGGCAGTAAGTTCAGAGCCTTGTCTGGTGCTGAGAGCTGGGGCAACGCTGCCCAGCTGTCCTGCTCCTCTCAATCCCCAACACATGGTTTTTTTTCCAAGGTCCTGGGGCATGCTGAAAGGTCACTGAGGAGCACAGTTTGGGAAGCAAGAGTTCCTCCTATAGCCAGAGCTGGTATCGTATAGCAAAGCACAGTAACCCCAGCTGGAGAGCATCAAGTTCCTGGCCATTGCTCTGCTGGCTCATGAATCTCAAAGCACCTTAGCCTCATCTGTGCCAGGAATGGAGCCCAGGTCTTGGCCCGTAGTGAGCTGTTTGTGCTTGCCTGGTCTGGATGTTTCTCAGCAGGGAGGAGATAACGCAGTTGGTAGATGTTGTGCAAGGAGGAACCTACCTGAGCTGCTGTCCTCTGGGAAAGGAGCTGGTGACAGCAAAGCTGCTCTACATCTGCACTGTAGGAACCCAAATCAGGTGCTGCTGCTGGCAGGCACCAGGCTCAGGGGACTGCCAATCTGGTCCAAATCAGCAAATCCTCTGCTGCCCCAGTTTCCCTGTGCAGCTGAGCCTGCTGCTTGGTGTGTCTGGCTCCCTGGGAGGAAGGCAGGCACTGCAGCAGCCCATGTGCTGGCATTCAGCAATGTTTGCTCATACAAAGGGTGAATGCCCTTGGTTTACCCCGTGTTTGCTGGGGCTCAGGCATGCGTTCAAGTTGTTACTGCGTGATCAGTTCACTCTGTGCAGCCATTTTTGCGTTCCCCGAGCTGGGGGAGATGTAGCTGTCTATGAGCTTCCCAGTTCATTCTTGCTTCTTGTCTGTTCTGTCACCTCCCAGGTCTGGAGCTACTGAAGAAATGGTGTGTCAAAGGCTACCACAATGGGGCAGGGACGGATTTGGCCCAGATGGTGAGCATGGCTATGGATAAACTAGGGAAAGGCTGCTGTGAAGAGCGGGGCAGAGAGCCTGTGAATCTGTGGACTGTCTGATTCAGGAGCTCTTTCTGCTTGTTCCACATGCTGTGCCTCCTGCCCTACCTGTTTTTGCTGTTCTCCCTCTCTGCTAAGGCCTCCGGCAGTCAGGAAAAACCCGCATTTCTCCATCTCCCACACTAATATGAAATCTGTGCGGTAGATCACACTGCAACCACTTTGCATCCAAAAATCGTTGGGCACAATGGGCACAGCCTGACATATTTAGCATCCGGCCTGCCCTTTGTTCCCCTTGGTGAGGGAACAATCTCCGTCTGTCACTCCCGTGCCTTAGAGCAGGCTGATCCAGTGAAGAAACCCACTCTTATGACCTCACGATGCTCTGTTCCCACTTACAGCAGAGGGATTCATTAAGCAGGGAGTGAAGACTGCTCTGTTTGCTATTCTGGGAACAGTCTGGTGGCAGTGATGATGCGCAGCAGTGTGAGGCAGTTGAAGCTGAAGCACAGTAGGGCAGCCTACAGCACATCCCAGCCTGTTCTCTGGGTACTATAGGTTGGGGGGTTTTGTCGTGGCTTAAATAGCCTTTTGGTTGTCTTTCTCTCCTCCTGCAGTGGTCGTTGCCAAAGTCTTTCTTCCTCCAGAAAAGCAGAGTTCAATCAAATGGCTTCAGCAAACTGGAACTGGACAGGCTGGGGTGAGTTTTCCCTGGCTGGGATGTGCACGGTGTGGCTTTGGGACTGGTGTCCAGAGTGAACTGGCAATGGGAAAAGCAGCTATGTTTCAGGGGAGAGAAAAAGCGGTCGGCTTATGGGATCTGAGGCCAGCATCTCATTTATGGAGAGCAACTTGTAGGGCTGGCATAATGTCTACAAGGCTGGGCTTGTCTCCCTGGCACTGTATGCCTTGCTCAGATGGTGCAAGGCCCTGGAACAGCTGGAGTGGGTGATGTCTGGGGAGTGGCTGTCATAGTCCAGGACATGCTGACAAGATGTGTCCCACAGGGACCTGCACCACCTTGATGGAGAGCAGAGACTCTGCCCCAGTGTAGGACTGGGGGAGCAGCAAGGTCTGTGGGGCTGCTGTGCTTTGCCAGATTCACTGAACGAAGTTGGGCTGCAGTATGGGTGCCACTGGGCTGGACAGCTTGCTGCAGAGAGATACAAGACTGTGGTTCCTCTGAGTGAGCCAAGTGGAGTGCAGGCATACCCCTGGCCTCTGGAGTTAAGGGAAAGGAGATCTCGTGCCCAGACCAGAATGCGGTTGGGTTTTCATGCAGCCGAGGGGACCAACCCCTGACCCTAAGATTTCTCTTGCAGCAACCTCCTCTCACCAAACAATGGAGACCTTGTGAGATGCCCGGAGCCCAGCCCCGCTCAGAGCTTACCTCTCAACAAATGCACTGCTGGAGCTGACCAGAAACCTGGTGGCTGCCTCTCAGACTCTGCCTTGGTGCTGTGAGCAGGCAGCTGCCTTCCCTCCCTGGGGACACCTCAACCTACCTCAAAGGAAGAGACAGGAGCTGGCTCTGGAGCACAAGTCCTGCGAAGCTCCCTGCACTGCACACTTGCCAGTGGGCTATTCCTGGAGAGCGCCGTGTGACTCAGTTTTTATAACAAATGGCAAAACTTGGCCAAGTTGGGTTTGTGACTGTTGTTCAAGCCTGATGCGGTGATGGTTTCCTTGTTGCTTAGGATCTGGCTGAGTTGGGCATCAGCTCCCTCTCTCCTTCCCTCACCAGTATGGGTTGAACCCCTCCTTGCCTGTGTCGCTTTGCACTAACCCTGAGCCCCAGAGAGCCAGCAAAGTTGTCTGCTCCCCTCTCACTGCAGGCCAAGGCAGGGGAGGGCCAGCTACCACTCTGCTAATCTGGAAGGAGCAGGTCTTGGGCCTTCCAGCCCGTGGGTTTTTATCCTATCTGAGTACTTGTGCCCGCATCCTCTGGCTTTTGCCTACCGCTGCCCCAAGCCCTGGCCTGGCTCCCAGCTGCAGTGGGGCTGGGGAGGGAGCGGTCCCTCACTTCTGTTGGCTCTGTGTTACCCTGCAGCGTGCACTCTGGGGACTGCAGATGGGTGCTACTCTCCCGCTCTCTATTTTTCCCTTCATTTCTCAAGAATTTCCATTAAACTTTTGCACATGGCTGCTGTTATGCCCTCTCTGTCTCATCACACCTGGTGGCCCCTTCCGTGGCGAGGGCGCAGCGGGTGCTTGGCTGGGGGTGCCCTGGGATTGGGGCTTGCAGAAAGCCCTTCCCTCTCCTTTCCCCGCAGCCCCCCATGCCCGCAGCAGGCCCTGTTTTCTGGTCTCCTTGGTGACAATCTCATCGCTCCTCGGCTTCTCTCCAGCACCTGAAAATAGCCACCGAAAGTGGAGATGCCTGCTGCCAGCACCGCCGCCGTGGCCAGGCTGGAGCCAGGCTGCCCCGCTCGGGGCCGGACACTTCCATCTGCAGGCCACTATCACACGGCGGTGAGGCAGCCTGAGGGGGACCCTTGTGCACCCCAGCACCACCGGCTCGTGCCCAGCCCTGAGCTTCCAACCTCATACCTCTTCTTTTTTCTCCCTGCCTTTGGGTAATGCCTTTGCTGTAGCTCTCGGAGTAGCTCTCTTTGCTCCTCGCACCCCATACAACGTGCATGGGGGTGCTTGCAGCCGCCCCTGCATCCCATGGGTATTTTGGGAAGCTGTCGGCTGTGATTTAAAACCATCTGTCTGGCACCCGGGTGGGGGCCGTGGCCCTGCTCCCTGCTATCACCGGGGTCCATCTGTCCCCTGGGGTGAGCTGGAGCCACCCTGTCCCTATGGCCGGCCATGGGTCTGCTCGCCCACGGCCGCTCCGGGGCTGGCCCGGCAGTGGGCCAGGGCGATATTTGAACCTTCCTGAAATAGAAACGGAGCTGGGAGCAAACATGGGGTGGGAGGGGGTGGCCCAGTGGGGTAAGAGAAAAGGTTTTGGGGCTGGGGACACGAGATCTCGGGGCTGGGAATAGGCTGGATGGCAACAGGACCCCAGGATGGGCTGTGGCACGGGGACAGAGCGCCCAGCCGAGCTGTCCCTGTGCCCCATACTGTGCTGGCTGCAATTGGGGCCACCTATCCTTCAACATCCTGCAGTACGTGTGGTGCTGTACCCCTGCTCCTGCCGCAGCGGCCGCATCCTGGTGGTGCCGAGTCCCACTCCGGGTGAAAAAGAGTTGGTGGGCTGGGGATAGCTTTTCCTCCTCCGGCCGTTCATCCATCCCCCGTGTCCCCAGGTGCAGCAGGTGCCGCAGGCTGAGATGACGGGGTGACGCTGTGGGCGCTGCCCGGTGGCGGTGGCCCTCCCCCCCCCCTTGGTGGGGGCATGGCTGGCATTGCTGAGTGACACCCTATCTGCCAGGCCCCGGCCAGCCGCAGGCCCAGAATAGCAGCGCTGCCCTGCAGTCAGCATGGAGCAACTCTCCAGCCCTGCCGCTCCCCAGGTACCCTCAGGACGAGTGGGGGGCCAGGCTCGGTGACCCCCCGCTTGGGACCGGCCACACTGGGTGGGGGGGTCGGTGGTACCTTTCCTATGGCTGGATCGGCGTGGGGACAAAGACACGGGGCACAGCACGACCCGCCTGCCTGCCCCCACTGTCCCCAGCTGCTGGGGAATGATTGGGGTGGGGGGCATTTGTGTAAGGTCACCTCCCTGCCAGGGCAGCTCTGGCCTCATTAGAGAGCGATCCATGCGGCTTTGTTGTCGTAGGGTGGCATGTAAACATTGGCTCTGCTGCCAGCTCTGCCCATGGTGCGTGCTGCTTTGTTATGGTAGGGTCTCCTGGGGGACCCGTGGGGGCACGGGGCCAACCGGCTGCTTCCGATTGTCCCCCCTCCTGCCTGGGCTGCCCCTTTGTTATTGTAGGGTCTCCCAGCGTGAGGCTGGGCATACCTAGCCCCGTGTGGCAGGTGGGGCTGGCAGGGCTCTCAGCATCAGAGGAAGCTGGAGTGGGATTTACACCTTGGGGACCAGGGGAGGGAGAGGAAGGGCACTGGGTTGCCTCGGCTGAGACGGTGAAGGGAACACTGTGTGTTCTCGCATCCTATGCCCTGCGCCCGGGATCCTCCAGGGACAGATAAGCTCTGTCCCAAGGGGGCTTATGCTGGCAGGGAGCTCTCAGTGGGCTGCACCTCCAAGCAGTGAGGTGAGGGCAAGGTGGGCTAGCTGCTGCTGACCCCCCTGTCTCTGCATGCCCCTGCAGATGGTGCTGCTGGATGCTGCTGCCCGCCCTGTGGAGGAAGGTGGGTAGCAGGTGGGGCTGGCTCACTCACGCAATGAGTGCACAAGCCCTTGGCCTGCTTGAGAAGCCCACGTCCCCGCACTCAGCTCCTTCCAGGCTGAACAGCTGCTGTGCTCTGCACTGCTTCTGTCCCCGCAGAGTGGGGTCTGAGGGTTCTGCTGACCCCAGCAGCATCCCTGAGTGTGGGGGCAATGAGAGCCGGCAGCTCGGCTCATTGCTGGGGCAGGTGTGCCCACAGGGTTCCCAGAGGCACTACATCCCAGGGGGGAAGAGGAGGAGGAGGAGGAAAAGCAGAAGGGCTCCGGGCCCGTCACTTTCACGCTGGGCAATGAGATCCTGGGGCTGGAACCCGACAACAATTTCCAGAGCCCCGACGCTGAGGTCTACATGCACTTCATGAGGAGTCACTGCTGCTACGATGCCGTCCCCACCAGCTGCAAGCTGGTCGTCTTTGACACCACGCTGGAGGTGAGACCACAGGGATCACTGGGGACAAACTGGGAGGGGGGGCGGGGGGGTCCTCGGTGTCCTCCTGACCCGCTCCCTGCTCTGCCGGCAGATCAAGAAGGCTTTTGTGGCGCTGGTGGCCAACGGGGTGCGGGCAGCCCCGCTGTGGGACAGTAAGATGCAGAGCTTTGTGGGTGAGTGCCAGGGCAGCCGGGGCAGCAGAAGGACTGCTATGGGATGTGGGCAGAGCGGGCAGCCCCGTGTCTCCACAGGGATGCTCACCATCACTGACTTCATCAACATCCTGCATCGCTACTACCGCTCGCCCCTGGTGAGTGCCCCGGGCTGTGATGGGCAGCGATCCTGCGCTCAGGGTGACGGGAGCGGTGCCGGGGGGGTGAGGCAGCCCTTAGCCATGTCACCCTGAGCAGGGCATCTCCCTGCCCTCAGGTCCAGATCTACGAGGTGGAGGAGCACAAGATTGAGACGTGGAGAGGTAGAAGCCGGGAGCGATGGGGGGTGTCTGGGCTGGGGACGCCGTGCTCAGCGTGGGGGTGGCTCTAGGAGTGGGGGACACCACTTGCAGCTCTCTCCCTTCGCAGAGGTGTACTTGCAGGGCTCCTTCAAGCCACTGGTCTACATCTCCCCAAGCGATAGGTGAGCTCCTGCCCAGGGGGGAGATCTGGCAAGACCCCCACCCGGGGGTGGGCACCAACTCAGGGCACCGGGGGGCTTCTGGGCACAGCCGCATCCCCCCACCTGCAGCCTCTTCGACGCCGTCTACTCCTTGATCAAGCACAAGATCCACCGCCTGCCTGTCATTGAGCCCATCTCGGGCAACGTGCTGCACATCCTCACCCACAAGCGCATCCTCAAGTTCCTCCACATCTTCGTGAGTACGAAGTGGACCGGAGACGGGGCGGTCCGTCGCCACAGGGTGGGACGTGTGCACGATGTGCGCTCACCTGCACCGCCTGCTTCAGGGCTCCACCATCCCCAAGCCGCGCTTCCTAAAGAAAACAGTGCAGGAGCTGTGTGTCGGCACCTTCCGTGACGTGGCCGTCGTACCTGAGAATGCTCCTGTGTATGCTGCTCTGGAGATCTTCGTGGACCGCCGCGTCTCTGCGCTGCCCGTCGTTAACGCTGCCGGTACCTTATAGCTCCTACCCTATGCCCAACCCAACATCTCCTCCTGCCATCCCCTCCTGACCCCCTCCTCTGTCTCCTTTCAGGTCAAGTGGTCGGGCTCTACTCCAGGTTTGATGTCATTGTGAGTATTGAGTGTGTTGGCACGGCCGTGGTGGCACGTGGGAGCGCATCACCATCCCGAGCATCACCATCCCTCCCAGCACCTGGCAGCCCAGAAGACCTACAACAACCTGGACATCAGCGTGCGGGAGGCGCTGCGGCAGCGCACCGTGTGCCTGGAGGGGGTCCTCACCTGCTACCCCCACGAAACCATGGAGGACATCATCGACCGCATCGCCGAGGAGCAGGTGAGCGGCAGGAGCACATCCCTTCCATTCACCCGTGCCATTCCGTGCTCGCTGCCCACCCGTGATGCTCTGCACCCCCAGGTCCATCGCCTGGTTCTGGTGGATGAGAACCGGTACCCGCGGGGCATCGTCTCCCTCTCCGACATCCTCCAGGCCCTGGTGCTCACTCCCGCAGGTATCGATGCTCTTAACTCTTAGCCCGCGACGCTCCATCTTTCTCCATTCGCACCCTCCATTTCTCTCCACTTCAGGTAGGCGCTGCCCCTCTGCCACTGCAGAGCTGGCCAGGGGAGGGGGGACTGGGGGTGCCCAGGTGGTGACAGCGGGACCGAGGTGATGGTTGTCCCGGGGTCTCTAGGTGGGATGCAGGTTGCACAGCTCTTTGGGCTGGGTGATGGTTTTGGGGGCATGATGCGGCCCAACACAAAACCCATCCTTTTTGGCATCGCCTCCTGGTCTTCATGCCCACCTGGTCTCCAGCAGTGCCCCGTGCATAAGGCGACAGGGCTGCATTAAGCAGGCGTGGGACCTTCACAGTGCCCACAGGGGCGGCAGTGCCGGGGGGAGACCAGCAGTATATCCCCCTCCAGACCAACCCCATCTCCTTCACCAATGCTCACACACCAGCCCGGGATGGAGGCTGTCCCTGTGCCGTGTCCCATGGCTGCAGGGTGCCCGGCCCGGTGTGGTGCCCACAGGGCGTTATGGCCTCGCACGCTCTCTCACCCTGCAGGCATTGACCGACACTCGCTCTGAGGACACCAGGGAAGTGCCACAGGCTCATCCAACGCAGGGCCTCTTGCTTGGGTACCGCAGGGCCGTGGAAGGAGGCTTGGGGCCCGGGGGCTCTCCATGGGGGGGCTGCCCACCTGCCTTGGTCCTGGGACTCACTCTGAGCCTGGGGCCAACTCCTGTCAACCTCGGGGAGGAACAGAGCGGGGGAAAAAGGGTCCAGGGGTGCCTCCAGACTGCGAGCGCACAGGGATGCTCAGTAGGCACCGTGCCACCGAGAGCTGTGCAGCTGGACACAGGGGCACCTGCATGGCCCTGGGGGACCTGCAACGTCCCCCCCTCCCGGTGACCGCTGTCCCCTCCTGCTGCGAGACCCCAGTGCTTCAGGTCCCACTGGCTGTGCCGGGTGCCTGGGAGGAGCGCATGGCTCAGCTGCACGCACAGGCTTGTTTTTTGTAGGGTCTCCAGGGCTGGAGCGCGCTGGTAGAGGTGCTCGCAAGGGGACCCTGTACACTGATAGGGGGGTGGGGGGGTATTTATTTATTTGCCAGTCTCTTCAGCCTTGCTGGAATAAAGCAGCCTGCCCTAGGCACCGTGTCGTGGCCTTTCTGGGCATGCAGCTCGGCACGGCTCTTTGGAATAGGGCTGGGGATGGGGTGCCCACCTTAGGACAGCCAGAGCAATGGGGATGTTGGCTCACTCTGAGGTGTGCAGCTCAATGGCTCCACTGGGGCTAAGGTGACCCTTGAGCCCGTCCTTCCCCCACCTCTTTGCCCAACACCCACACCCCCATAACCGCATCTCTGAGGAAGGACAGCTGACAGCAAAAGATCCCCTGTGCTCTGTAGTCCCGGTGCTGCCAGGAGACACGGTGCCAGCACCCATCCCTGTAGGGTCACCTGGCTCCATCCCTTGGGACCGCACGCAAACCCTAAAACCCCACTGCTCAACCCCAAACCCTGCTGGCAGCTCAGCCCTGCACTGCGAGGAGGGGGGAAACTGAGGCACGGAGAAGGGGCTGGGGCCAAGGTCAGTTATTCAGGCAGGACCCCAGGCACAGCTCCACACGCAGCGACACAATCACGGGACGAAGAACACCCGACGGCTGCAAACCCCTCCCTGCGCCCCCCGGCTCCCGGGCACGGGGCAGGATGGGGGCACTCCCGGTGGCGTGTGAAAGGCACAGCAACGCCCTGAGCTCAGGGGGCCTCCGGGCGAGCGATGAACTCCAGGTTGATGGGCTTGTCGGCCACCAGGACGATGCGGGACACAGACGTCACCTCCACGCCGCGGGGGTCCGGCCGCACCTCGAAGGCTTGGATGATCTGTTGGGGCAGACAGAGGGGCAGCAGTGCCTCGGGACCCCCACCAAAGGCCATCCAGCATAGCTCCCGGTGAGCTTCCCAGGATGGGAGACCCCACTCACCCTGGCGAGGGCCAGGTGCATCTCCAGCTCAGCAATGCGGCGACCAACGCAGGCACGGACCCCGTAGCCAAAAGGAATGGAGCTGAAAGGGTGGTGGGGGGAACCGTGTCCTCGGAGCCAGCGCTGGGGCAGGAAGCGCTCCGGCTCAGGAAAGTAGGTCTCGTCATGGGACATGGCGTAGTGAGCCAGGACGAAGAGGGTCTGCGGGGCGAGAAGGGGTTAGTGGCCTTACATGCAGTGGGGTACCCTCAGCACAGCCCCCACTCACGTTCTTGGGGAAGAGGTAGTCTCCGATGACGATGTCCTTCTCATAGAAGACCCTGGCGTTGGTGGGCACCACAGGGTACACCCTGGGCCAGGATAGGGGGAGAGGTGTTGTGGGAGATGGACCCGCCAAGCCCAAGGCAGGAGCTAGGGGGAATATCTCCTGCTGCTCGGCATCTCCATCTCCCTTGCTAGCGAGGAGGTGGGTGGCTGAATGTGGCCCCAAGGGGCTGTAAGCCAGCCCTGCACCCTGGCCAATGCTCCCACGTCCCACTCCCTGGGTCCCATGCTAAACACATGCCCTCGTGTGAGGGAACAGGCTCTGCCAACCCAACTCTACTCACCCCAACCCAAAGGGGAACAGGGGCAGTACCTCAGCGTCTCCTTGATAACAGCCCTCAGCATTGGCATCTTGGGGATATCCTCAGCACCAGGAAACCGGTCAGGGGGCACGACGGCTTTCAGCTCCTGATACAGAGTGTTCTGGATGCCCAAGTCCCGGGAGAGGTGGTAGAGGGCCCAGCACAGCGTGTTGGAGGTCTGGGGGTGCAGACGGGTGAGAAGCAGTGAGAACGGGGAAACTGAGGCGTGGAGCAGACAGGTGGCCGAGGGGAGTATGGGTCTCCACTGACCGCTTCCCTGCCCGTGCCCCTAGCACTGAGATTTCTGGGGATGCCCCGGTGGCCCTCACCGTGTCCACGCCGGCCAGCAGCAGCTCAGCCACGCTGCCATACACCTCGTCCAGGCTGAGGTGGCCACTGGCCAGCAGGTAGCTCAGGTAGCCCTGAGACACCTCCTCGCCCTTCTCCACGTGCCCCTCCAGCTCCTTCATCTTCCGGTCGATCAGCCTCTTGCCTGCAGGGATGGACACCCGATGCTGACGCAGCGGGTGGTGAACCCCGGGTGGCCAAAATCACCGCTCCCCATCCGGGATCGCAGGGGTTCAGTCCCATCTCCATGGCTCACCAAAGGCAAAGATGGTGTCCCAGCTGTCCAGGTAGCGGTCCCAGAAGGGCAGCACCTTGCGGCTCCAGCGGGGCAGGACGGTGGCGAAGATGGAATTCTTGAACATGAGGTTGATGGAGTCGATGAAGTGCTGGGTCTCGGGGGGGACCTGCTGCTTCAGGCACCCAATGCGGGTCTCAAAAAGGATATAGGAGATCCCTGCGGGGGACAGGCGGCATCCAGAGCCCTGCGGGGACGGGGGGAGCGGAGCGGGGCTGAGGCCCCCCTACCTTCCAGGGCGAAGCGGTACAGCAGGTTGGCCACGTCCCCCACCAGCACCCCCGAGGGGCTGCGGCTCCGCTCGTCCCGCAGCCGCACCATCAGGTCAGACACCACCTCACCGATGGCATCCGCGTACAGCACCGCCTCTGAGGGCTTCAGCAGCCGCTTGTTGAGGACCTGCCGCAGGCGGTACCAGCGCTCCCCTTCCCTGCGTGGGGATGGGGCTCAGTGCAGCCCCAACCCATGGGAGCATCCTGCACCACGCCACCCCGATCCCTGGCAATCTGTCCACCCACTGTGGCCATACCCCTCTGCTCGGGGCAGAAGGAGCAAAGGGAGCTCCTATCCTCATCCCCGCATCACCGTGGGGCTGGACTCACTCAGTGAAGGGGCCGTAGGGCAGGCGTCGCGTGTCCCGGTGCTCCTTCCATAGGGCCATGTCGCTCCGCATCGGGTATTTGCCCTCCTGCCGCAGCAGCTGCTCCAGCACCACCGGGCTCCCGATGTTGATGTTCTGGTAGTGGCCAAAGGTTGACTTCCAGATGGGGCCATAGATGCGTCGGGACATCAGCTGCAATGCACGCGCAGGACAAGGTAGGGTGAGTGGTACATCGGGACAGGGGGCAGCACTCAGCACGGGTGCATGGCACAGAGTGGTGCATCCATCGTCCACCGCAGGGTGCATGGAAAGCTTTGGCAAGACCCAGAGAGGATAGCAGGGACAGGAACAAGTGCCATGCACGGGG
>PPHD01010798.1:0-19339 GCA_002909625.1 Bambusicola thoracicus | reverse complement strand
TGTGAAGATGTTTCTTCAGTTCTCTGTAGACAGCTGAAGAGAAACATGACACCCATTGTTCTCTATGCTGTGAGTCTTCCAAAGGCTTAGACCAAAAACTCTGAAAAGGAGAAAAAAAAACCTAATACAACAACTTTAGTAAGGCAAAGAAATATGATGATCTCCATCTGTCCCAGCATCTCAGGCTCAGTTCCCCTTGCTTTTAGCCACGACTGCTGTCCTGCAGGAAGGTGGCTCTTGTTCTTGGTTTGGTAAGTCTGCCAGGTGGCCAGGCCTTGGGCCTGCACCCACACCTCACTAAACACTACCACCTGGTGAATTTTCATCGTGCATGTCCACAGTAGTTGGTTATAAATCTTCTTTCTAGCAAAGTAAAAGGAGTTCTGTCATATTCAAGTATTGTGAAAATGCTCGGGATGAAGCTTATTTGCAAGAATCTTACTCCAAAGAAAATTTATGAAACACTCTGATTTTCCACAGAGCATGCAGAGGGCATCCAGGACACTTTAGTTTTATAGCTCTGGGATGGCTGTGTGTTCTTTGTTCATAATGTGCTTTATATTTGCCATACAAAAGAGTTTGTAATTTGTGTCCTAAAATAAACCTATTAACATGCAAAATATTCCAGTCTTCCAGGATGATGGTCACTTGAAGACTGTGCAGCCATTATTGCATTTTGACCCACTGATGAGAATGTTCTTTCAAGCTGAGAAGGCAGAGGCAAACCACGTGCCTTTTCTTTCTTTTCTAAACTCAGGTAAACAGATTTGCATTATTGTTACACCCTTAGATGTTTTAATTTTCAAACCACTGCACTTGAAAGCTTAAATGACCTTTTTGTGTTGGTGAGAAATTGACTTAGATGGCAGAATGACATAATTTAAGCAAAGTTCAAACCACATTGGCAGGCAAGTCTACTTAAATGTAATCATCTGTGACAAAAAGAAAACAACAAAACAACTTGGCGATCACGGCAACCTAAGGCAGCAAACTTGGTACAGAATATAATCAGGTATTTCCTTTTTTCTTGAGTGTCTCCAAAGTGTATTTTAAAAGTCACAATATAGGATTATAAGTCATTTATGCAGCTCTTTTTTTATGGTTCCTTAATCTTTTAACATGTCATTTACACAGAATTACTTCTGAAGTAAATTTTTCCATGCCTGACTAGTGCATAAATTCCCATTCATGTTGCAACCTGATCCAGTCCTCTCAAATATTGGCAGAGGGACTTGTACCAAGTGTACAAGCTGAAGCCATCAATTATTCAGCAACTAAGCTGTAAACACAGTGTCTTTATGGAAGAATTGATCATTGGCTCGGTTAGTCTGTAACACAGGTACCAACACATAAATGGATGCTGAGTCTTGTTATTGGGCTCTGGTAAAACACCAGCTCAATAAAATACAGGAATTCCTAAATCCACATGACCCATGTCTTGGGCTTGCTGGGCATTCAGCCTGTGCCAGATAGGTCTGGCAAACAGAGAAAGTTATCAGTGGCTGCCAGCAGGTAGATATTTGTGACTCAACTTCTGTTATGGTAAGAATTTTAAGCAGGTCCTTCAGAAGACTTACTTCTAGTCCTCTTAAGCTCTTGGCATTGAAGAATTACGTCTTTTGTCATGCTGTTCCCTGCTTGATGCTTCTTGCATGACAACACTTAATTGTTATTTTAATTCGGTCCATCTTTCAGTGATTTTATCAGATTTAAGCTCACTGCTGTTCAGTTTTCTCATCCTGTATCCTTTGTGGCTGTAGAATTCAGAAGCAGATTTTTTTCAGAAGTGCTTAACCTTGACCATATTTCTGTCCTCTCCAGTTTAACAGTATTTGGCATCTCCGTGCTCTTGAAAATCTTTCCAAGCTTGTTGTTTAAAATCTGCTTATTCATTGCAGGATGAGATGCAGATTGGACCTGTCATTTACACAGCAGAATGTCATCAGTGACTCATACTTGATTTGAAACAAGTGTGATTTTTAGAAAAGTCTTTGTAGTAATTGCTTTATAAACTCAGCAAAACATCAAGTCTGAGGAACATCAAGACTGAGGCTCTCCAGCATGTCTTGGGTGATAACCTCACCTTTCCTTAAAACAAAATTGTAATCAAAAACAGCTATGTCTGCTCAGATTTCTGAAATCATGGGTCACAAACTTGTGGCTTTCCTATTTTTGTCTTAGGCTTGCTCCGTGGCTGCCTTATCCTGCCACAAGTAATTCTTGCTCTATGCCTTTATTTGCGTATCATGCTGGGGACTGACTGAGAGGTCTCCTAAGGAACACATATTTTCTTTAGATATCTATGTTAAGATGTTTGGGTTCAGACAATTATTTTCTTCCCAGCACTATTGTCATTTCTCCCACTTCTTTTTCTAATTGTGGTAACTGCTCATTTGTGATAAACTGTTCAATGATAATAAAGTAGCTGCTCCCGCTAGGCAAATTTTCCAATCTGAGCTATAAACAATTTGTTCATTCACTACAGGTGTTTGAGCAAATTCATTAACTATCTACCTATTTGAATTTTGTAAACACTTAAGCTGAAATAGATGCATGAAGTCAGCTGCTGAGCCCAGTAGTAGCACGAGAAGAACTTGAAAGGTATGCTCGGTAGGGGGAGAGATATCAACACGTGGGAGATATCTTGCAAAATGCTGAGCATGAGGTATAAAGAGATGCTAATGAGTGTTGGTTTGAGGAAAGAAAATGTTGATGAGTTGTGATATTAGCATAGGGAAATCTTTAGCTTCCGTCCTGAGGAGCTGCTTTTTGTTGCTTGAAGTCTCAGGGTGTCTGCCTGTTAAGCAGCGTCAAGAAAAGAGTCACTGCATGTTTGCTGTTACAAATTGGAAAGTGCTTTCAATCAGAAGGGGTTGCACGAATGTGAGCTTCTGATTCTTCAATAAAAAGCACGTGTTAACTGGTACCTTTTAAATGACCTCTGAAAGCCGTTTGTCAATCTTCAGTGTTTAAACCAGAGAGCCTGCAAGGCATGGTGCTGCTGCTGTGCAGTTCTGACAGATGCTACTTTAGTGATCCTTTAGCAGTGCTATCCAGTGCCACCCATGCTTCAGGTGCTAGGTAAATGCTGAAGTTGTTTCTGAGGGACCAAACCACTTCATTCCATCTTTGGAACATCTATTCTGTTGTTCTAAACATGTGTTTTAGCGACCATATTCCCTTTCTCCATCATTTTCCATGTCTCATCTCTAGAATAATAGTCATTCATTTGCATGTCCCTTCTTTATTTGATCACTTTTCAATATGAAGCCATTATCTTGGCTCATAGTCGTATTTAATGGACTTTTCTGTGATTTGTTCTATTTTAGTACCAATTGCCTGTTCTGTTTTTGAACATATATCTATTCTTGCTCATTTTTTTCTGTGAAATCAGAATCTCTTCAGATTCCACAATGTGCCCCCACATTCTTATGTTCATTACAACTTCAGAAAGTGACCTTAGAATGAAATGAAGTCTGGCTGACTCCACGTAATGCTCCTCTCACCTGAGGGATAAGAGCTTAGATCGGTTGTGTTTGTTGGCTCCTTTTTGTTCTTTCCACTGATGCATGCTATTTTAAATGCTCTTTATTTATCTGGGGGAGATGACTGTAAGGCAAAGGAAGATCAGATAGATTTTTGACAGCACTGCCTTTAATTCATAACTTGTCTCTGAAACTTTTTTAGTAGTGGAAATAGAACTAAGAATTCATGTAGTTACACCTTTTTGTGCTGGGGAATTTCACGCTCTTGAAATCAGGAAGGAAAGAAGTCATTTGTCTTGCTCTTCTGCTTGAATCAGTTGTTGATTTATAACCTCTCTCTTCTGCAAACCATGCAGATGGGGCCACTGCTGGTGTCTGGGATAAGTTGAATTAGAACATTCATAATCTGACACTCTGAGGCCCCAGAGATACTAGGGAAACCGGTGCTGCTTCTCAACTCCTGTCAGTCTACTCTCCCCAGATCTCGGCTGCCTCCCTCAGATAGCCTCCTGCATGAAAAAGTATTTTCTGGATCGTTATTACATCTCTTTTTTTCCTTCATTCACCATGCTTGTAACAATCAAATAGGAAAATGGATTATTTATGCTATACATCTTCAATTTACATTTCTTGTCCCTGTGTGTTTGTGGAAACTCTCATCTTCATCCACTCTTGCTTATTTCAGGATTGGCTCCTTATCAGCTACCTTCCTTCGCTGCCTGCTGATTTGGGATTTAAGTCTCCACTTCAGTCTGTGTTTGACAAGAAAATTCCTTTATATAGAACAGCAGAAAGCAAAATGCACTACATGCAGGACCAAGATACACGCAACTGAGTCTGCCTTTCATGGAGTCTGACTCCAAATTCCCTAGTCACTGATTTAAATGTTTTCTTTTTAGACATCATCTTTCCAGCCCTTAAGTTGGTGAATTGCAGCCTGGAAACATTAGGCATGTTTTCAAGTTCCAGTTATTATCAGTGTCATTTCTTGTTTGGTTTATACTCTATGCGGCTTCTTTATTTCATTTCTTTTTACTTTTGTTTTGACATCTTGGGTTCTGTGTGTTTGCCAATGCTCTGTGGCTGTTTGGGCTCTGGTATACTCCTGACTAAAAGTCTCATCATTCTTCTGTTATACCTGTCATATTGTTGAATGCTCCATTCCTTCAGGTGCAGTATTTAGTTTTACTGGCTCTGGAATCACATAGCACTGTCTCTGCTCATTGCAAAAATCTTTCAGGTGGCATGAAAGATTAATGCTATCTGTACTGCATTTCTCCTATCCTGCAGTGTTGCCACATTCTTCTGTACTTTTCTTCGTAAGTTATTGACTAAGAAGTTTTCCTTTGGCGTCTGTCAGTTATTTCTCCTCTGTTACCATGATCCAAATGTGTAGGAAGTACTTGGCTGATCTGCTGTTGTCTTAGAGGTTTCTGCAACAGACAATTTCTGGCTGTCAGCCACTTTTTGTACCAAAAGGTATGTATCTGTGAGCAGCATTCTTCAAAATAGCTTATTTGATTCGCACTTACTGCCACTGGATCAAGGCATAGGGTCGGTTTGCTGAAAGTATAGCTACATGTTTATATTTTTTTTACAAGATGTTGGTCTTTTCACATTGATCAACTTCTTATCTAGTTTGTATCATACAGAATAAAAAAAGCACTAATGGTTTATAAAATCCCTGTTTGCTTCATGGTCTTAGAATATACACAGCATCTGCAGCAAGCTTCTTCTGAAGTGAAGGCTACACACAAACCTAGCTTTTGTGCTAGCCAAAGAGTAAGTAAATGTAGAAATGAGACCACTACAACTTATGCAAGTTTCCAAACCAGGCTGCCACTTCTAATGGGGCAAGTTGATAGCCCCCCACTTCTTTAGGGTGGCTTAAAGTATCTGACAACACGTAATCTTGAGCAAGAGTGCAAGGGCAGATCAGATGACTGTGTCAAAATGTAAAAAAACAGACAAAAAATCTGTTTCAGGGTCTGCATAGATCCTCAGTTGCTCCAGTTTGTTACAATGGCTAATTATACCCCTTCTCATCCTTTCTTCTTGGTTCAGTAGGTGGAGCTGTAACATCTGTTTAATTTATCCCTTGTACAAAATGCACCACTGCGGGTGCGCTGAGTAGTAAAACTTGGTTTTCCCAGCACTGCACATATTTATCCAGTTTATATAAGTTGGCATTTTGCATCAGTTTGAAATTGCACATGAAAAGGAACCTCGAGATCTGTGCTCAATCTGCTAGTTGGGAAAAGCAGTCGACAGCTCTGTTTCTAATAGGAAATCTTTAGTTCTTGGATGGCTGTTTTCTACCGCCCGCTCAAATATGTTTAGGCTTAATTTGTTGAATTTGTGACTTTGGGGAAAATACATAATCTCTGGTATATTTTTCGTATTTTACCAGTATCCATTTTGAAAAAGACTCTTGAGAGCAATCAAAAATTCATTAAATCATCTCATTAATCATTTCCAGTTTTGGAATTGCTACAAATCCACTGACAATTGTTAGTTTTTGTGTTCACGGGTAGCTTGCACTTTATACGTCAATGTAAGCTTTCTAAGTAAATGAACGCTATTACATAAATGGACATTTCTGTTAACATTTGTGAAATGGCTCTTAAAATTCAGCACTAGTGGAAACAGAAAAAAAGAAAAAGCGTGGTAATGAGACTAATTCACTCTTCAAAAGTTACAGCATCATTTGAGCATTGTCCCATCATCTTAAATCATTCTTAACTCTAAGAACCCTTTCCCATTTCAATTTTCTCTGAAAACCTCTCTGTGTAAGCAATGAGAGTATCCAAATTAACTTTAAAGATCATAAAACTGCTACTCCTTTTTAGAGGAAGAGCTGTCTTGTAGTGATCTCTTGTATGCAAAATTATCTTAATGGTGTCTTCTTTCATGTGAGTATTCTCCCTTGAGTAGTTTGAGTGCTTTCTGATTCTCTCTGGTTGCAGCTAAACATTGAAAGCTGGTGTCAGAAACATCACAAATTCAGGCTTTTTCTCCCTTCAGCTCCAAGAGCTTCTTTGATAGGAAGCCAGTGACATCATTTCACAACACAGGACGTAAACCAGAAGTTCCCAACCCTTTTTCTTTACTTTTTATCTTCTCAGAGGAGTATTTGATGACCACGACTTCATCCTTTTCTGCTGCTTCTCTGTTGCTGCCAGTGGACATCCCCAATTCACAGCTGGGCTGCTGCAGTACACATCTCTAGCCTCTGCTCGTCCATCGCTGCCTGCTCCATTGGCATATGGTACTTTCCAGGGATGGGGGAATGTTTGACAAAGCAGGTCAGAGGAACAGAAAGAAAAGGGTTCTTCCAGCATTAATGCCTCCCTTGGTTAACCTCTGTTGTCAGCTCAACTTCAATATGTCCAGCAGCATTAAGCAGTTCGTGTTCTGCTCAGAGCTTTACCTTGTACACTGGATGCATCTCTTGGCTAACTTGTGTATTAGCTAGAAACAGCTCATATAAACATGGATGAGAAAAGAGACAGCCATTTATAAAATACCTGCTTTTTCTTAGTTGTTGTACAAGTTTTTCTATGACCTCCAACAACCTGCAGTTGTATATTCACTTTTAGCACGAAATATAGCTGTCTCGTTCAGAAAATGTTATTACCAACACTAGTGTTATCCAAGAGATTTTATTTGTCTAATCAGCTGAGATGTCAGGTTGAGTTAAGAAACCCATTTGTATGAATCAAAGAGCAGCCTGTGGCGCTGGTGTGTTTGTTCACGATGCTTGTTAGGTACGCACACTGGGTAGCTTGGATCCAGGCTATGCAGATTACGATTCCCTTCTTTTTAGTCTCATGAAATTCAAAAAGGCATGAACAGTACTTTTAAAAATGGCACCACAATGTTGACAAGAAATTTTGGTTTCTATATTGGCTTCAGATGGCAGATCATATTTTCAGAACTGTATTTAGCAGTGTAGTGCTGAGCATTGCTCAGGTGGTGTTCTGTCAGAAGATAAATGAATGAAAAGTGTAGCAATGCATTGTATAACCCGTAATGTATTAAGAAATGCAGTCTGCTTCTGTTTCAAGGGGTGTGTAAAATCCACCCTCCAAAAACCAGTTTATAGTGATTTGTTTTATTCCTTAATAGCATGTATCCCTTCATCTTGATCATCACTGGGAAAGGCGAGAGTGTACAGAGTTAAACAGCAAAAATACAGCTGAAGCTTGGTGTGCATTGTTGGCACTCTTTTTCTGCAGTGTGCATGCTTACATTGCTTTTTAGCTCACACGGTTTACAAAGTGCATAGGCTTGTTTTTCAGTAAAAGTCAGTAGCACTGTTACTGTATGAATTTATACTTTGCTCACAGGTTTCCCATATGCTTGCAGATTCAGGACATTTTAAAAACAGTGTCAGTGGTGACGAGTGATCACTATGAGTGATAGCATTTGAACCAACTGACTTTTCCATGACAATGGACCTCAGTTTTAATAGAAGTGAAATGTAAATGAAAAGTTTCTTTACGTGGAGGAAAACTTCCTTTCCATGATGGGATGTTTACTTCCTTCTTTTTCTCCCCATAGGTTTCCTCATCCCTTAAAAAAAAACAATCACCCCCTCTCCCAAATACAAATCTACTAATGGCAAATGCTATATACCATGAAGTTATAGCCAAGAAGCTAAATTTCTAAGTTTCTTAGAAGAGAGAATTGTGAAACTCCATGAGACTCTTCTGAGACTAAATACATTAGGTTTTACTAATTCCCTGGCCATCAACCATCTTGTCATCTGTATAACTCTAAGTCTGCCATCCCATCCCATGCACTTCCCATTTGTTTTCATCAAAAAGTTTCAGCAGTCAGCATGCTGCAGTGAAGTTTGGGTTTGTTTAATATGTATTTTCTGACTGCTGTAGGTTGCATTATTCTGTATTCTTCCTGTGTGTCTACATCTGCAATCAAAGTGTATTTTCTCATTAAAAAGGACTTATCGTGAGCCATCTTGCAGTGTGAGGGATATACTGCTCAGGCCAATGAATCTCTGCACAACGTTTGCTGTTGTTGCATGTGCGACTGCGACGCTGAGCCTGAGCCCTCTCAGAGCTGACGCTCCAAACTCCTCCAGCCCTGAGATGCCCGGAGGTGGAAAAGCACTCAGCATCTCACAGATACCAAACTAATGATTTTTAAATCTAACGTTGCTGAGTTGTCATGGCAATTATCAAATGAATATTCGTGTTTCCTGTAAGGCTGTGTTTTATAATGCTCTAAGCTACACTTTGTGCAGGCTGTCTAGGCAAACAAGCTGTAAAAGAAGCTAAGTGCCAATTAAAGTGCTGGCAAGAACACCACTTGCATGAACTCCATGAGGCGCTGTAGCATGCATAATCTCGCTTAAAAAAAAAATCTGAAATGTTGCTTTTCACTTCCAATATGATATAGCAACACCTGGTTTATAGGACCCACGGTATTGCTATGGAAGATCAACAATGGTATACTTTTGGATAACTACCTTGTTTCTTTTCCATGTAATTGTTCCAAACCACGCTAAAAACAAACTGCATGAAAGGTTTTTGAAATGCATCCTGCCGGTAGTATTAGACAATAGAGAAAGTCAACTGAACAGTTTGCTCTTAATTACATATTTGCTGTTAGGAAGTACTTAGCAGCTTCGGTATCGAATTCTATTAGTCCTCCAAGATCAGGTTGTAAGCAGAGTATATGATTATATTTCCCTAAGTTTACATATACTGCATTTTTTTTCTATTTCCTTATGTTTAAATCAGTTGTACTGTGGAAGAGAACAAACAAATGTTTTTTTTCCTCTATTTCTTTGCACAGTTGTCTTTCTCTCTCCACAAACACAGCCACGAATTCTCTCTAGTTTCTCCAGGGGGTGATAACAGCAAGGCTCCTTCCCTCTGGAAACATACACAATTTTGCTGGAGTAATAAAAACACCAAAGAGGAGAACCAGCAGCAGACACAGGTAAGTAAATTGCTAGCCATTGAACCTAAATTACTTTCTAAATTATTATTTTGGCAGCGTGCACATTTTGTAGCGTTGGAAGGAACCTGTCGTTTTTAACTATGTTCCGCTGTTTGTATTATTTCTACTTGTCAAATCCAGTGATTTTGTTTGTTTTTTCTCATCCCACAGGACTGGGTTTGATTTTATTTTCTCACCTCTGTGGAAAGTGAAGCTGTAAAATCTTTCAAGAGGCCTGCGTCTGGGTATCCTGCTGCTGCCTTCAGCCCCATCTCCTGAGCTGTAGGAGTGGCAGCTTCGCAGCCTTTTCAAGTTATTCAGAATCAGTTTCCAGTGTGCAAATGTTATCTAGAGGCATGAAGACAGCTCTGAGAAATGAAACGGTTTTGCATCAACATGAGACACAGCTCATATTCTCTTTTACATGAGGATTTGACTAGCTCTGTTTTACCTGATGTGAATGTAAATTGATTTTCCTCCTCGTTCCCACAATGAATTATCTTCCTCAAGCTGTGCTACTGAATGGTCAGAAAACACAGAAAGAATGTATTAGGAGCTTGAAGCAGCAGCAAAAGTAAGTTGCAAAATATGGAAATAATGGTTCCTCTATTTAGTGGACAGCAAAAAAAAAAGTGTCATAGGATGGATGGATGGATGCAATGCATACCTGTAATCACTTTCTAAAACACAGAGTGTCTTTACTGAAAATGTTAGAGGAAAATAACCCCTGTTCCTGGGAAATCAAACCAAACTCATGCCAAAGCAGATGTTCTGAAGCATGTAGTTGAGCCACTTAGAACATCAAGAGTGTAGGCTGCCATCAGTCTGTAAGTGGTGTGTTTCCCTAGAGGAATATTCTGCTGTTCCATGCCATGCCAGCTAGTATTTTCCTGTGCTGGTTTCTGGACCTAGCATTCTGTTGTTTCACTGCAGTTTTCTGTTAAAAACAGTAGGGCTCGTATTCCTTCCTTGTGGGAATACTGTTATCCACTTGGTGTATTCCTTTGGAAAGTGGGAAAGAAATTTGGATCATTATCTTTGTCCAGAATGCCTTCAGAGATGATTTGGGATGTCATTGGGAATATTTCCAGAGGAAACCAGTATTCTGCTGTGTTCCATAGGTACTCTCTATAGTTTTATCTCCTCAGCACAGGGTGGCTTTGTGATCTCTGGAACAATACTGGAAATTAAGGCTACCTCATTTATTTTAAAAAGTCTTCTCTTCAAGCGAAGTGGCTTGTCCGTCTTCATGATTGCAGTAGGAAATACTTCTGCAGCTCACATTCACCACATCAGCTGCTGGTGTTCAACAGTCCCTCACTTTTTGATGTCAGAAGGGAGGAGTTTATAAGTGGATTGTGCTATTATTTTGTCTTTCATGTTTACAGCAGTTCAATGACAATGATCGAACTCTATCCGAACACAGTCTGACAATTGCTATGAGACTGGAAGTATGGTAAGTATTAAAAATAGAAAGGAAAGTAACAGTATGTTCGCTTTTCAACCAATAAACAAATATAGCCAAAGAAACTCTGAAATATCTGGAAGAAATAGAACAGAAATCAGGATGGATTTTTATTTATAGTAATGGCCATGTGAACAGAACATGTAGAAAAATCAGAACCCGAGGAGAAAAGGAGCCATGATGGTAAAAGGTATTGTTTTTTCATCACTTTAAACACAGAGTTGGTATTCTTGTTCGTGTTATTTCACATTGCAGCTTTTGCCCCTGCTAGCTCAGGGCTGGGCTAACAGTTCTGTTACTCTCCTGGACTCTGAAGGTTTTTCCTTTCTCTTGCTAGTGATGTGTTTCAGGTTCTTGCCTTGCTCATTGCTTTGAGTTCCATCTGGTTTTGCTCTCGTTTCTCTGGCACAGTGAATGTGATGGGTGTGCCTTTAGAAGTAACGAGGCCAGCTTGTGAGAACCAGGCTCAAGTTGGAAATTTGCTTGCATGCACACAATGTAGTCTGGTCCAGCGTTGGAATAATACAGCAGTATGCAACCCTTTACTGCTTGGCATAGCTGAACGCAGCTTGTTTAGTACTTGTTTTTTATGATTTGTTTTCTTTTCTCCTCTCTGGATGTCATTGCTAATCCATCAACAAAGTAGAAGGAAGCACAGGGAGAGGGTAGAGGTCATAAACAGCACCGGTGGCAATTTCTGGAGAGTTTTTGCATGCCGAGAATAAACAGTAACCAGATAGTTGAGGCTCTTGCTGTGCAGCTGTCCCTTTGTCTGGGAATGAATGTAGGAACAAAGATCAGTAAATGCCCCGACACTGCTTAAGAAGCATATTTTGTGTAGATGGATATTAGCAATTCAAAAGCTAAATAGGGATCTAAACAAGGTCATTCGCTTGTCAGACTATTTTTGACATAGGCAGTGTTTAATTCAAGAAGCAGAAGGGCTGGGATAAACAAGCGCAGTCCTAAATGGGCAGCTGGCTGCAGAGTGGTGTTGAAGCAGATTCATCCCAAAGGGCACCCTGCTTGTACCCTCACCCAGAACAGAAAGGCAAAGGCCAGCCCTTTCCATGATGTTTTAGTAGTGGGGAACTCAAGCCATTTCTGTTCCACTAGCGAGGAAAGAAAAAAGGAAAAGCAAATGCAAGAGATGTTAATTTAAAATACAGTATGCCTATATGTGTATGCAAATTAGATGAGACCCTTGGTGTATCTAAGTTAAAGCAATGTTTTAAGAACTGTAATCCACTTTTTGTAGAATTCCTTAATTCCAGTGTGTATTACAAAATATATGCAGTGTGAATAAAACCTGAGCTTCCTTATAATTCAGTAGTGAATGTAATAAACAATCTTAGTATGAGTTTCTTATAAATAAAACATGATAGCCTGTTTTGTTTAGGGTCTTTAAGTCCTCAGTTCTGTGCTGGTGGCTGGAATAATTAGGTTTTGAAAGTAGAGACTTTTTTTCAGTATAAACATGAATTTGTCACTTTGAAAGAGTAACTGTCCTCCATTTTGGAGATTATTTTCATAGCTTGAGCCTCTGGCATGATCCAGTACTGCTTCTTTCCCAGTCTAGTTTCCTCATCCTACACTAACCCTCAACAGTGTGTTTTTTGGGGAGGGGTTTTTGACTGCCTCTGGAGAGCAGTTTTGTAATTTATTTTGGGTTTGCTTGATAGCGCTCCCCTTTCTACCTTTGGCAGGGTTTTTTAATGCAGTGCTGTTTTAATACTTTAAAGAAGCATCAAATAGGTCAGGTCTGAACTGATCTCCCCTGTCTCTCTGTAAAACTGCCCTCTCTCTCTATCCATATAAAGCTTTTTGACCAATTCCCTCCTGAAATATCATGGAAGTGGTGTTTGGCAGATTTGTGTAGCTATAAAAGTTCTCAATTGCTATTATTACACAGATCTCTGGGAATATATTGATAGGCTTAAGTCTCCATATTTCTGATTCCACCTACTAAACACAGCCTCAGTCTATCTCTAACTACCTTTCTCTTTGTTGCCTGATTCATCCATTAATTTAACTCCGGAAGGTAAAATAAATAAATAAAAATTGCTTTTTCCTCAGCACTAGCTGGCAAGGAAGAGTAGAAGGAATAAAATACTTCCATTGTCCAGTGTACAAATACTACTCATATAAGCTCAAGTGGGTTATGTGCTCTCTTCGTTATTCATTTTTCAAAAAGGGGAGTCATCAAAGCATGACCTGAAGCAGACAGTCTCCTGGATAATAGTAGCCATAGGTTTGATTTTGGATAGTATTTTACACAGCTTTCTCTGTGTTTCTTATTGTGCAAGTGTTTAACTTGGAAGCAATTAGATTTGAATGGACCACTTGCTCGAATTTGGGAACTTCGGGACTTTGAGCTTTGCGTTTGAGGACAAGAGTGAATTCCGTGTTCAAGGAGTCCTCTGATGACTTCGCCACAGCTCTGAACGTTGCTTTAGAGATGAGATGTCTGGCGCAAGCACATGTTGTAATGTCAGTGTCAGTAACTTGAGGTGGAGGGAGAACAAGGTGCTGCTCACCCTCTTAGTCTACCAGTGCCTGTAGGTGTGATGATACAGATTTTTTGTTTGGTGCTTAGTCATTCAGAAAACTACTGATAGCTGCTGACTTGCATGGATTGTGCAAAAGGTAATTTGGCTCTGGTAAAGCATGAAATTAAGAAGTCCATGATTGTAAATATTTTTGGAGACACATAGCTCTCCTGGTCCAATGTGAAGCTGCACATAAGGATGTTTCAAGAGAAGAAGAACTGGATCAGGGCATGGATCTATTTGTTCTTTCACTGTCAAGAGAGTGATGATGCTAAAGGAGAGAATCCTTGCTTTCCCACAAGTGTATGGATCCCTTGGCACCCTAACATTGAAGGTTTTGGTGGGAAGAGGGAATCATACAGCTTGAATTTTTAGTCAGAAGGAATGTAATATTGTTGATTTCTCTTTTCTCAGCTTAGGAGCCTCTTGAAGTAATACTTATACTTTTGCTAGCATGCTTTACACCTTGATTGCTCTTTAGTCATTGTACATCTGAATTTCCCGTACACAGTGAATTCTGTGGAAGCTGGATGCTTTCGCTTTGTACCTTTAAGTGTGGTTTTGCCCAGCTGAGTCTGCATTTCTTCAGCTGACCATGGACAAGCTGTTATAGTGCTGCAGCCTCCCAGCTGTGCTCCATCTCATTGTCCCACTCACGACTTCTCCAGACCACATCCCATGTCTGTACTTTTTAAGGTCTTTCATACCATACTTTTTATGGAGAAGCTCTCTATAAAACTGTTTATATCATACAAACATGAGTAAAAGAAAACATAAGGCATAACCAACAGTCATAAGAAAAGTTGTTGTTATAGTTAAGCTGGGAATTTGCAGGCATGTCAAGAGAAACTGAGACAGAGTGAGCTTGACAAGCTGTGGTCTTGAATCCCTGGAAATTCAGCAGGAGGCCTGTAGCCTGTACTAGAGATGTCAGGACAGTGTTTACTGGGCTTCAGCACTACACTGTACCAGCTATGAAGTGGTATATGTTGTCTTCCTTTGTGAAGTGATTCCAGTTAGCAGCATCACTCTTGGAAACATTTTGGAACTATTTCATACAGTTTTTCATATATATGCCATGTCATTTCTATGGCACCATATTTTCTTTCCTAGTAGGATTTGTGGTCCCAGTTCCTGACTTTTTAATGAGAAGGCTGCCAGCAGGATTCAGTCATCCCTGCTGCGGATGGGCAGTCATCTCTTACACTTCATGTCACGGCCCTTCGTCTGTCCTGACTGTTATCTATTCTGGGATCAGGCAGTACCTTGGGGAATATGATAAAAAGCAGGCTCATTTGTGATGGGCTATGCTGAAAGTTTGCTTAGATTTTCAAAGGCAGCCATTTGCCTGAAGTCCTCTTACTATGTCAAAACTAATACACATAAAGGAAAAATTCAGTTAGGCACAGAATGCAGAAGAA
Organism: Bambusicola thoracicus; assembly: GCA_002909625.1. Lineage (NCBI taxonomy): Eukaryota > Metazoa > Chordata > Aves > Galliformes > Phasianidae > Bambusicola > Bambusicola thoracicus. The sequence continues at coordinate 4,452 of PPHD01010798.1, read as the reverse complement.
ATAAGGAAATATGACACGAAGTTAAACATCAGGTCCCACACCTACCATAATGTTGTAATCACTTTGGTTTGCCTTCTCTGGATCCACTCTGTGCTCTGCAGTTTACATGGAGAGTTCAAACACGTTCCTCCAGTGTAAAAACCAAAGAGTCTAGGGAGATTTGGTCTTGTGCAAAAAATCCCTGTGCCTGGGAGAACAGTAAACTTCCAATTAATCATTCAAATCCTTTTGAAATAGCAAAAGATTTAGCACTGAGTTAACACCTTCAGTGCTGCTACAGTCATCAATCACACTCAGTAAAACTACATATAGAAAGCAAAGGTTGAATGATTGTATGTTTGTTCATGAGTTGCTCTATTATTATGCAGCTATGTTATTATATATGTACAGGTATAGCTGTAGAGAGTAAAATGCTTAGCATCTTTTTGTGAACCACAGCTGGCAGCTACTTCCCTAGTGTATTTCATTATCTCAGTCTCACGGCAGTGGATGTTTCTGCTCACCTCTGGCAAGCTCACACCAAACACTGATGGTATACTTCTACTGGACCTAGTCTAATAGTGAAAATAGCTTTTGAGTAACCATGCTTTTCCTAACAAGTTCACCCTTTTCAATTTCAGCCAGATTCTTCAGATAGTAAGTGTATATGTGACTGAGAGCCTGGCAGCAAGTAGTTCTCAACAAAATACTGGTTCTGTGTGGGAAACATTGGAGAAATCCGTGGATGGACATTCAGATGCAAAACTGTGTTGGGGAACCATATGCCGGTACCATTCTCCTCCAAAAAGTAACTTTGTGAAAGAAATTTCAGAACAGCCCCCTGTTTCCATACCTGACAGGGAAAAGCTGTTGTCTCCAGGTAGACAGCTGTGCTCAGGCATACTTGTCGCATTAGTGCTTTGTTGTGGTTGTATGATTTTAGCACAGTCTTTATGAAGGTGTTCTTTAACCTGCCCTTAGTGCAGTTAACAGCTGGCCTTTTTTGCAGATCTGGCAAGCACTGCTAGCATACATCCAGGGCCTTTCTCTGAGTGCTGCATGCTTCCTAGAGCTATCAGCTAAAGTTAGTAATACCTATTTTGTCCTTCAGTGTTAACAGAAATGATACAGAGTACATTCAGAGAAGGATCTATTGTATAAGATAAAGCCTCTCTCACAGTCACTCTGGAGAATAAACCCATATGAGAACAGTTCCTTATTTTAAATCGTTAAATATAGCTTCTTGCTAGGGAATGTGAGATACTGATAACATATTATATTCCGTTCTTGCTGCTTTTTTCTCTTGTATTGATTGGTCTTATACAGCAGGTATGATTGACTATGGGGCTCATCCTACGTTCCTCTGGGTGCTCGGAATAAATGACTGCATTTGTCAAATAACAAAAACATATCGCCATAGACAGTCAATTGAGACACATCAAAAGCATCTTGAAAACTTGCAGTCCCAGGTCAGCTGTTACTTAAGACTATGCAGCTTCCTTTTGAGTCATTTCTGGTTTGTCTTTGTACAAAGTTGTGTTCAGATCAGTGAGAACTAATCATGGGGGTTTCTGTTGGGTTTTCTGGGGGAGGGGCTCCTTTCCTCCCTTATCTCCTGGGAAGAATGAAAAAAAAAATGATTAAGGGGATTTGGTACTTTTTCAGTGGCAGCTGTGGGGCTTGCCTTTACTAATTAAAGATTGTTTGCTTGAAAGTCCTTTATAACTAATCAAAAAATTAAAACTGAAGTCTCAGAATTGGTCTGTTTTTGAAATAAAATATTCTATTTTATTTTGATTGTAAAAGCATTAAAAGTATGTGTTTAAAGTATGAGAGAGTTTGTGAGCTTGTCTCAACTCAGGGTTTTCCAGGCAGGTATTAGGTTTCTGGAATGAACTTCTGTACTCTCATACCCAAACATAAGGTAAGAAGTAATAATGTTCAAAAATTATATATATAGTTTTGCTAAACATTGACTTCTCTAAGAATGAAACAGTGATCTGTTTGAAAAATGTAGACCTTCCAACTCCTATACCTGGAATATAGAAACCATTGTTTGCTTTGAAGTTGTAATGAGTTTTGGAATTGTAGATTGTTAAGAAAAGGATATATCAACTCTTTACAGGCAAGTTGTTTGGTAAATGCTCTTGAGAACTATATATCTTCATCCACCAAAATAGTGATCCGAAAGAGTACAAGGGTCAGTCAGTCTTTCAGGATCTTGAGTCTAAACCCCAAATATGGTTTCCAAGGAGAAATCCTGCAACAATAATTATTGTATTAGATCAAGGGGCAGGATCTAAAGAAGTATCTGCTGGTAAGAAGAATTTGCATTACAAAGCTGTATAGAATAGTATTTCTTTGGATGACAAAATGTTTTTTTTGTTGTTGTCAAAATCAAGCTTCTGATAGTGTCAACAAGGACATCTGCTTGTTTTTGCCATATTTTTTGGAATAGAAAATTACTATTTGGTCAAGTTATCACTTAATGATATGTAATATTCTTTTCATCCTGATTTCCAATTCTGTCTTGTCCCGAGTGAAAAAAAAATCATAAGACCTTCCATAAATATATTTAATGACTAATTTTCACCCTAACAATTGTAATTTTCCTTATTAAGTAGCTTTGCAGTAGTAGTAGTTCTAAAAATTACTTGGCATGTTCATTTTAGGTCATCTAATCCCATCTTTCTTTCACATCATGCTCTTCTTCAGATTATTATACTGTTTTCCAAGAAAGGGCTTGATAGAACTGTTATTAATGATCAGAAATTAAGACAATGCCTCACATGTTGTAATTTCTATTCTTTGCTCTGCAGTCATAAAAGACAGGAAATGGTTTCATGATTTATTTGTTCTTATATCTTCACAGTTATGTTACTATTTTCTGTAATTCTCCTAAGACCCATTTTCTGCATCATGATTTGCCTAAAATGTAGTTGACATGATTTGCAGTTGTGTAGTTTACTCTCAGGCTGCGCAGTGTGGCAGTCCATGTTCCCTTCTACCCCATACCCAGCCCAGGCTGCCACATCAAGGGAAACACTGGAGCACAAGACCACTGTCTACAGGAATCTCCTTCTGAAAGCTAGGCGCCTTCTACCTGAGAGTACCCAGAGTGACAAGATCATCCTGTTCAAGAGTCATATTCCATTGCTTAGGTGCCTTCCTGCTTTACCACTTTGAGCATGTGTAGTCATTGAAGGCAATTAATTTTTCACGGGATTTCTAAAATGTTTGCTTTCTTTCCAGCTCTGTGATGAAGCGGGAATTAAGCAGCATGCCAACCTTCCACCACTCCCTCACCACTGACAGGTGTTTCACATGGTAGGGCTTGGTGTGTTCTCACCGTCGTTTATTTCCTCTATTAAATGTCACTTCAAAAGATAAGCTTTCTCTTCTAAATAACGGATGTCCTCTCTGTCTTACTGTTAAATGCAGCTTAGGCTGGTCCTGGTTCTCCCTTTTTGTCTGCCTACAGCTTCACAGTCAGTGTTCTATAGCTCTGTAATGGCAGCTGTTTATCATAGAGTCATAGAATGGCTTGGGTTGGAAGGGACCTCCAGGATCTTCAAGCTCCAACCTCCCTTCCTCAGTCAGGGCTGCTAGCCTCTGTATCTAATACTAGACCAGACTGCCCAGTGCCCCATCCAACCTGGCTTTTATCTGTTGCTTCACTGAATTTTTTATTTAAGTCACTACATTTTGGGGAATCTGGTTTTGTCTGGGGTTTCACCAGTGTGTTCTGGGCAATATCTTTTGAGTTCATTGAGGATTTCTGCTGCAGTTTCTGCAGGAAACAGATGCTTGGACATGTATCAAATCTTGCAAAAGCCACCAGCCAGAAATGTGATTGCAGAACGGTCAGTAGTTATGTAGATTTTTTTTTTCCCATTCTGTTTTTAAAAGCAAAACTGAAATAACTTTAACTGGAGAGAAGCAAATCACACGCATCTCTTGTGGTGTCCTTTGTAAGTTTTGAAATAATCTTCTCCCGTTCATCTCGTCAAGTAATTTTTATCCCTTTTTGTTTCTTCTCTGAATGTTTACAAACAAGTTTCTTAACATGAAACATCAAAGGTTCATATTTCTGTCTTTTCTAGAATAAATATTCTCCCTACACAGCTGAAAATTGACCAGAAATTACCAGCAAATTAACTTACAAATTAAGTTATTTTTGACTCAGCACTTCTCATTAAATGTGACATACATAATTTTTCTTCTTAATATGATTTCCTTAGTATTTCTTTTAGGAATGTTGTTTCTCAAGAAGTTAAAAAATAGGATTGCTTATGTCTTCATCTAGTTCTCTTTGGTTATTCCAGCATTATTTATGCTTGTTTATCTTCTTTATATTTTCTTAGTCTTGGTAATTAATTGCCTGAAAGCATAACTTATGTTCTATTTAGCCCAATATTTGCAGTTCTTTCTTAAACCTGCTCCATTTATCCTAAGCTGTTATTTTTCCCAAAG
>PPHD01010797.1:5725-19340 GCA_002909625.1 Bambusicola thoracicus | reverse complement strand
TAGATACTGAACAGACATAGGATGGTAACATGAGCTTAATTACAAAGTAATTAAGCCCTCATCTTCCTGTTATCTGCAGCTGTCAAGGACAAGCTGAGAGGATCTGCTCATCTGTAAAAGTGGTCTCTTGTCGCTGCTGGGCTCTGAGGCACCAAAATAGGGGGAATTCTGCCTGCAGTGCAAGCTCATCACCATTAACACTCCGTTGGGCTTCATTCTGACCTCTGGTGTGGAGCAGCTCCTGAGGAATGCCAAGGTGGAGAGGCCAGGTGTGTCAGCCTCTCGACATGATGACCGTCACTCCACATCACCCATCTTAACACGATGGCCATCTCAGCACAGTGACCATCACGACACGCCACCCGTCAGCCTGGCCACCTGAAGAAACGCTGCATTACAGTTTGAAGGATTTCACTTAGGATTGTTTCTCACTGACAAAATCCCCACTGCCTTGGTGGATTTACCACTGCCATCACTCCAGGAACATCCCATCAGCCAAAGGGGAGAATACCTTCAGGCAGAGAAGAATATCTGAATCAGTTAAAGGAAGGATTCATTTTTGCAGGTAAAAAAGTGCAATTGAGGCCAAGCTGGAGTGATCACACCCCTGTTCTCCTGAAGAAGGGAATCGCTGAAGATGCTGAAAGAACACACCCATCCTGCCCCACGCTTACTGCTCTCTGGTCTCACCCGACCTCAGTGCTTATGGTGCTCCCCATTACATCCCCCAGTGCTGCAGCCAGCGACCCACTGCCTCCTGCAGCAGGTGCTCTCCTGGCCTGCACCCCGCTGGCTTTCCCATCCTGCCAGCAGCTGACGGAGTGCTGAGCTCCTCATCAATGCCACCAATATCATTTTTCTTTGAAAACTTATTGACCAATATCACAGAATCATTAAAGACCTCCAGGATCCCCAAGCCCACCCCCAGCCCATCTCCACCACAACCGTGTCCACAGGTGCCATATTCCCATGGCTCTGGAACACCTCCAGGGATGGGGACTCCCCCACTCCCTGTGTCCATGCATCACTGCTCTTTGGAGTTCCCTAACACCCAACGTGACCCTCCCTTGGCACAACATGAGACCCTCACCTCCCGTCCTATCGCTGTTACCTGGGAACCAGAGGTCACAAAGTTGCGCTGGAACGAAACTCTCCCCTCCTGCTACCATCAGGTTTGATTCTCTGCTATTTGTCCTCATAGCAAATCAAGCAAACAGCTGCAAGGATGCTTCGTTTCTCGGAAAGAATTCCTCTTGCAGCAGCATTGCGCACCAAAGGTCTGGAAATCATTGCAGAAGAAGCCAGAGACTGTGAGGTGACAGATGTAAGGGCTGCTGCCACCTATGGATGGAGAGCTGAGGGAGCAGCCCGGCCTGCACGCACCCATTGGCGCTGTGGAACCTGAGCTTCCTCCTGCGCAGAGCAATGCTGCAAGGAGGAGGCTGAGGGGAGCTGCTGTCCCCATGCAAACACATGGAGTACAGGAAAGGACCTTTGGTGGGAGCTTGCTTTATCTGGCTGTATCGCTTTCGCTGACAGCCCATAGCTTTACCCTCACCTTCACCTTGCTGTTCTGATGCATTGAAATCCTTTTCAGGTGTGCAGATTCGTGCTCAGACTGCTATGCTGATAATTTCTGCACTAAAACTGCACTGCGTGCTGCTGGCCCATGGAAGATGCGTCTGCTCTGCACACACATCCACGTGTGCTGGGACACAGGGAGATGTTGGGCTGTGTGTTCTGCAGAGGTGATGCAGCCGCACACAGCCTCACACCAACCCCCCCACCAGCACTGTGTTACCTTTAGGGAAAGATGTCATCCTTTCAGCACAGGGTTAAGGACGTCCCCCTGCTTTACTCCTTTTTGCAATCTCGCAGGCTTCAGCTTATTGAAAAACCTGTTTTTCTTTTACCCTGAGTCATTGTGCACGAAGAAACCATTGTTTTAAAGGTGACTCATCCGTTTGCATCAGCGGCTGCCATGCCCCCCAGGGGTACACAGGCTCCAAGCAGGCAGCGGCCGCCAGCCCGTGTGTTCCAGCCTACAGGCTCTGTGCTCTGGCTCATCCCTGCCAGCCCAGCCCTGCACTGTGGGCACCTGTTTGCTTTCGTGGTCTTCCTTCTTCATGAAGCATGAAGTGCATCTTGCTGACAGGCTGCCTGCTGCTTGAGCAGGCAAACCTGAACAGTGAGATGTACCTGCTGCCCAAATAGCCAGGACTGCTGAGCTTCCTGAAATCAGCATTCCATTGGGTAGAAAACTTCTTTGCTTATTGCCAAGATGCACCAAACGTCATGGAATTACAGGGGAAAGGAGGATAACACCCAAATTATCCACTTCATAGTGCTTTCTCTCTTACCTGCTGACATGGTGGGGTATGGTCAGGCATGGGCACAGCTGCCCAGGGTGTGGAGGGGACACCATCCCCGAGCTGTTCCAGAATGTGGAGATGTGGCACTTGGGGACACGGCCAGTGGGAATGGGTTGGGATTGGATTTGGTTATCCCAGAGATCTTTTCCAACCCTACTGGTTCTGTGACTCATGCTGGTGCTTCCCACGTCCCATCACTTGACCACCTTCCAACAAACACCTTCCAGCAGCACCACGTTTCACAAGCTGAGCCCAAGCAAACCCCGGGGACAGCTGACCGGGTCACACAGGGACGGCACCGGCACCATCACGTGGAGCTCATTTCATAATTGCGTGTTTACAGAGACATAAATAGAATTCATCCAGCAGTCACACGCACACGGATCTGTTACACATTCCTTGCTGCTGACAGACAAACTTGCAGGACCTCAGCAAACTTCAGCTAACCATGACGACTGCAGCTTTCTGGTTTTCCCTTGCTTCTCCCAGAAGAACAGCAAACACGGCGTAAATCTTGTCCTGGTTCACTCTCACATTCTGTCTGACAGCAGCGAGGAGAACACAAGCAGAATTCCTGCTTTGGCAGATTTCTTACCTGGGATTTCAAGCATCAACCTCTTGAGAAATGAAAGCTCCCCAAAGCAGCCCGAGGGAAAAGATAAGAAAAGTCACACTGCTCTTTAAACTGAAGAAGCAATTCAAGTTAGAGATGAGGAAACAAAATGACACGACAGAAGTAGCAGCAGCAGATGGCAGGACTAGAGGACGAGTGAAATAAAAGTGCAAATCAGAGCCGTGCTCTCTGTGCAGACACACTTCCAGGCACAGCCATCGCATCGCTGCTTCTCCCAGGGATGTGTGCTGGATTTGGATGGGTAGCAATGGGTGGGAGGCAGTCAACGGGACAGCTGGTTTCATAGGACACCCATCGTCCTTAGGCCAGCTCTAAAAGCATCTCAGGTGCCCATAACAAAGCATAAGCTCTAAAGAAGCCCAGTGGTGCCATGAGATCTGCCTTGCACTGTGCCCAGCACTGTGCCCCCAGCAGCACCCAGAACTCCAGCTGCTCTCCTGCTGTGGCCGTGCATCTCAACCTCTCCTCCACGTGTTTACTCACAGTAAAATAGATTTCTCTCTCCCCTGCAAATTCCCCCTCTCTGATATTTTCCCCTTAGCACCTACTGAGCACTTTCACTGGATGTCCTCTGCAATTCTGTGCTAACGCATCTCAGTACCAATGCTTCCACAAGGTTTCTTTCAAATTCCTTTTGTGTGTACGTATACATACCTATTTACACACTGTAGATGTTTTACAGGCACCGACAGCAAGGAACAGAAGAGTGGCGGCACATCCAGGAGCCTTCCTTCCACAGTCCCATGGAGTTGAACCCAACCCACAGCTCCAGGAAAGCAGTGAGGAAATGGTGTCCAGGCCCTGGGCTGGAACCAAACATCTGCTGAGCTCAAAGCCCGGCTCTGAGTGACAGCAGCCACGAGAGCCCCAAATCCAGTCCAACATCCTGCAGCTCGTGCTTATCTCTGGTCAGAAGCCCAAAGCCCAAAGCGATGCCCCCAGCGCTGGGATGCTCCATCGGGGCTACTGAGAACTGTCCTCCCCTTTTGCTCTCTCACAAGGGGCCATGTTTCAACCCACATCATTTCTCCCTTCCTCCGTCCCACAGCTGTCCCCAGCCATTAGCTGCCAAGGAGCAAATGCCATCAACAGCTCAGCTTCCCCACCGGGACATAGCACAGCAAGAGCCAGACTGATTCCTTCCCAGACCGACAACCGCTGCAGCACAGCCCTGCCAGCAGGACGCCCAGGTTTGGGAGCACAGCTAAATCAGTAAAGAGCAAATGCAAACCAAACGGTTCCTCTTCTCTCTAGAACAGGGACAAACAGGGTGCAGGTTCACTCAGGCACTGCTCCACTTCAGACTGCTGTTGGTGGCTCTGAGCATTCCCTTCACTCAGGCAGTGACCAGGTCTGACACATTCCTTCTGGACCTCATTTTCCTCATGGTTAATCGAGGACAGACAAGAGCCCTCTGCAGCACAAGGATGGCGAGGCAGCATTTGCATAGAAAAAGCTGGGATGAAAAATCCTGGACTGAAAATTGCATCAAAGGCTGTAAAGACAGCTATCATTTGTCTGTAAAACTGGGTCCTTCTATCCCATTTCAATATCACAGCAAAGGTAATAGCATCTTTTTGAGATGTTTTCTGCATTAAGGATCTGCTTCCGTGCAGACACGAACAGAAACAGTGATGAAGAACAGGCTGAGCTGCCATTGGAGCCAGCTGAAGAACCCCCAGTCACACCAGAACGTGTGCTGTGCCACAACCCTTCTTCTTGTCCATGGACAATGCAATTATTTGACAGTAATTACCTGCTTACATCTCCTTTTCTTCAAATTCCAACACAGACCTTTATTTTCTATTCCTGATATTTAAATTTCAAGCCTGGGATGAGAAAACATAATAATAAGAAACACAATAAAGCATTAAGAAGATGTTTAAGACCACTTCCACCTTTAGTTTTTCCTCTGCAGTTTATTATATAAATTATGCTTTCAAACATTTAGAGCACTCACATTTCAAAACAGAACACGTTCAGTTCCACGCTGAGATACTAGTGCAAAAGTGGTTTCTCTAAGTGCAAATAAATTACACGTCCCCACCGACAGCCAACGGCGTTAGGCTGTCTGCAATGCGTCTCGTCAGTCCGTAACTCATGATTGCATCATTTACACTAAGTTTGAGCATGTTGCAGTCGATAGAAATATTGGACTTTGGTTGGCGACAACCAAATACGCTGACGGCACAAACCAGACAGAACGGTTCTACTCGAAGCAGACCTGTGAATTCACTGGGACTGAGGAACAACAACATGGTTTTTCTGAGTTGATTTCAGGTACAAATAAGCAGATGTCAAATGCTCTGTTTGCTGCTGAATTCCAACTACTAAAACACAACAAGGCTCGCATACATGCAGGTATTATGTTCCAGTGAATGCCATAGGTCGTCTTTGGCACATCATAGACAGTACCTGAACACTGAATACAGCATTAGATAATACACTTCATGAAATAGTCTTGGTCTGGACGAGGATAAATGAGAACAAAGATCTTTCCCACCTCCAATGCCAATAGCTGTTGCTAAAAAAACGTATTGAACCAAGACTGAAATACAGCAGTGCCCCTCAGTTACACAGTACATACTGAAACCAATGTCTAATTAAATCCAAGCAAAGTAAAACTTATTCAACTCACAGATGCTACCATATGGGGTCACCGCAGTGAAATAGGGGCCGTTTTGTCTGTAGTCATAAATGTCTTTGAAATCTGCACTCGTTTATCTTAAAGCTGCGGTGTAAAAACAAATTGGAGACTCTCCGCAAATAACATATTTATGAATGGGTTTTCTGCTTCACATTCTTTTTAAGTGATGCTTAACTGAAATCTGCATAGTCAAGAGTGCAAAAGCAATTCACAAAATTCAGACCCGGATGTGAATGTTGCTTCTTCTATAAGTAGGACTGGACACAGTCATAGGAATAAGCAACCTCCAGAAATAAAGGCAGGGGAGATGTAGGGGTGGCGGGGATGAAAACCACCAGAAAAACTCTCATGAGTGTATTTCTCTATTAATAAAGTCTTCACACAAAGATACACAACACCCATTCACATTCATGTGCACAACAGAATGTAAACTACAGAGGAAATATTTCCTCTCCTGAATGAACAGTGAGATTATTGGTGACTGTTGTTCAGCTGTTCCCACAATGGGAACCATTACAATACCCAGACAGAAGACAAAAGGTCCAAATTTCTTCATGCCCTTATTACAACCACATTTAAACTAGCATCTCACAGTATGAAACGTGAAATCTGAGTATTTCCATAACACTAAGAATTACCCTTCACACACACTTTTAAAGCAGCATCGTCTCTGCTCTTTTTTAGCTCTCGAGACTATCATCCCTCTCCTTACAGCTCACGTTATTCACCGTTGGTTGAATGGCAGCTGAAGAGGACCCCTCTCTCTTCCAACACCTGCGGAATGGCTCAGCCTATGGAAGGGGTCTGCAGGCACTCCCCACCCCAGAGAGGAGCACAAAAGCAGCACATCTCCACTTCCAGCTTCATTTCCATCAACACAGGCAGCACAGTCCCAAATCTCCCCCTTCAACATCGCTGCGTGACTGCAAGAAGTACTTCTTAATATTTACACTGTTGCATTATAACCATTATCAGAAAAATCTGGATGGTGGGAAAAGATTCATGTTCCCCAAACGTAACTGCCGGAAGGAGCAAAGACTCACATGTTGTCCACACACCTGGAAGATGACTTTTCTTATCTACAGTTTGACTTATGCAATGCGGAGGCACTGCTCTGCAGCAGAGCACTAGTTTGAATGCAGAATTAACTCATGCTGGTCAATCTACCTGACGGCATCACTCCTGTTCCTCATCACGTACAAACTAGGCTTAACATTTTGCAAGATGGTGCTGTAACTAGTGTCAGCTATCATCCACATTAGTTAGGTTATGGATTATTCATCCGACTCAGATGCACAGCCTTGGACTGAGGGGAAACCATCATTAATCACACAAGCCCTGATCTGGGCGAGGAGTACACCTCATTTATTCACCATGTGCCTACTTAGAGACAGGCTCACGTTTAAAGTCTGTAGGCTTTAAAACTGAGATTCAAACTCGGTACTTTAAGAGAGAATATTATGAAACCAAGAGAGACAGCAATTTGTTTGCTGCTATGGATTTTGAAGAAACAGAGCCTAAAGCATTTTACAGAAGATCTAGAACAGTCAGTAAAAAGTAGTCCCGGTCCTGGGACTCTGTAAGAACATCTGTAGCAGTTCGTACTTTTCACCCTCGTGAAAAGTGAAAGCAGAAGGGTGAAACACTACACAGTGAAACCCAAACCCACTGCAGTGAAACAACGATCCCAGGGCTGAAGCCCTACCTTCATTAGCTACATCACAGAAGAAAGCATCCTGCTGCACACAACTCACAGTTCCATGGCAATGTCAGCTAGTGTCAACAAGACGTCGATGCATTTACGTGCGTCACCACTCCTTCTTAGAAAATCACCTGCTCAGGGAGCTAATGCACTGGGAGATGGGGAACAAACAGTCACAAGTCTGGAAACACGCACTGAAGATAATGAAATCTTACCCCAGGAACAAGCCACCTGGGCACGCAACAACTGCCATTCTGACTAAGCTTCAGGGCAAAACCGCAGAAAACAATCCATCTTGTTCCAACTCAGAACACCAAACATAAGATTGCCCTATTAGGTGTGGGCTGATAAATTTTCACAAGCAACAGCAGCAATTTTTTGTTTTTTTTTTCTGGCAATGTCACAGGCAAATCTTCTGGTAGAATCCAAATCTACTTCAATCAAGAACAGAATAATTAAGCGTAGTACTAGTGTTAATTGCAATTTTGTGTCATTTCAGGGGTATAAGTCAAGGTACCAGTAGAGTAAGACCACTTCTTATATTAGTTCAAGATCTACGTTGGCACAACTGATTCCTGTGATCTGTACTTTTTAAAGGTGGTAGTTATAAGGGCATCAGATTAGAGCTCTCCTCTATTAATGTAAGATCCTAAAGGAGGTGCAATTTGGTAGTCTGAAGGAAACACCTCACTCTTTAATATACAACGAAAGTACTTCGTGGCCTCCTTTGCTTCAGGAAAACATCCCCCGTATTCAGATCGTCAGACAGCCTCACTAGTTAAGACACATTAAAATGAAACATTTCCCATTAAAGTTGCCAAAAACTGGATTTAAATTTATTGCATGACGTTGCATAAGAAAGTATATTATTGAAAACTGTAAGGCATCATGCAATTATCCATCAGCTAATCATTTATTATTCCTTGAAAGATGGTTATATACTCTAAAGTTATAAAACCAGTTTCAAAAAAGTACATAAAAAAATTTAACATGATAAGCATTAAATATTTCTCACGTTTGCAGTTTTTAGCTGTTAAAAAGTGCATTCAAACATACTGTACTGGAAAGTTGCTCTGTCCAAAAATGGTGCTGGAGACTTGTTAAATTAAAAGTTGCAAAAGGATGCTGTATGGGATTAGAAAGCTAACATGTTGTGGTACTTCAGCTTATAAACTTGCCTGAAAGAATTTCTCAATCCTCACACTTACAATTTAGCATAGGAGATACAATCATGGAAAAATGTATGCTTTTATAACTAAACAGTCAAACGGATCCAAGCTGCGTACACTGAGTGATCAAATAAGGAGCAGACTTATTCAGACGTGGGACAGGATGTACTAATGTGATCTTGGCATTAATCAATGTACTGTGCCATCCAACGGAATCCTTCTCCATAGCCTTGTCTCTTTAGCACGCTGCACATGAACACTTCTAGTGGCCTTGCATTCAGTTCTTTCAATGGTATATTGCCCTGCAAAGAGACAGAAGTATTCCAGATTACAGTATCTTTACAGAGAGACACCTGCTTTGCGCTGACACTTGTTTTGACACAATGCCATCCTTTAACTTACGGTTGATGTTAGAATGTTTGAAGAAAATGACTCTAAAACTTCAGCACGCAATGCCAGGCTTACATTCCCTGAGCATACTTTCATGTGCAGCCACATGAGAGCACAAAGTGCGTGGCACACGAGTGCAAAAGCAAGCATGTGCACTGAGAAACTCAGTTCTCAGAAGCGGTTCCCTGCTCTGTTTCTAACAGCTTTCCAAGCACAAAAAAAGAGCATTTGCTACAAATTGTAGGGCTGACCACAGTCAGAGTGCAAGTTGCTTTCTTGCCAAGAGCAGCACAGTGCGACAAAGCTATTGCTCAACTGGAGGCTCACTACAGGATTCTTACTTCACAGACTGCATGCAGTGCTGTAAAATACAGAGCAAGACACAAAACAGGACGATAAAAAGAAATGAATAATAATTGTTTATATTCCATTGCACCTATTCTAAAACTAACCCACGCAATTCTTGTTTCTATGCAATTTCTTTTTAATTCCTTGTACCCAGAACTCCATTACATGCAGTACACTGTGTTTACTTTAAAGAGAGCTGGATTATCACAAAGATGGGTAATAGAAATCCGCAAGCAGGAATGTTTTTCCACAGCCTACAAACTCAGATTTCTGTGGTAGTATAATCCTGTTTCTAAATTTCAGTTAAATATGGTAAGTAATAAATTGGATTAAATTTGCACTTTAAATGAGAAAAATCACTTACTGGAAGACTTTATCAAGTTTTCTCTTGTAGTTCCCACTAGAACTGTGGCCTCTGAAAACATGTTCACCTTCTAAAAGTACTGCACGGAAGCAGTTCAAGTACTGAAATCTATACTTAGTACAATTACATTTTCCCTGGCAAAATGTGTCACTGGAAATGATGAATAGAAGCTGCAGTAGAGATGCTTCCAACACACGCAGCATTCATTTCATATAAACCTATTAAATACTACCTATATAATAAACTAAAAAGCATTTATTTTGTGTACCTGAGTGGACCAGAATCAACACAGAACTGTAGGGTAAACATGAGATCCCTAACAAAAAAAAAGGAGCATTACCTTTCCTGTTGTCTGGCCATACAGACCAAACATCTCTCGTAACCTCTCTTCGCTGATGGCTTCAGGTCTGTCAATCTTATTACCAAGGATTAGGATAGGCACATTAGCGATAGTTTCATCTGTCATTAGTGACTGCAAAGGAAAGGAGAAAGGGGAAAGAGTTTATTTTAGGACATAGTCTGACTTAAAGCTTCTTTTTTTTTAGCATATAGTTTGACTTAGGGCTTTACATTAAGATAAAATGTTAGCAATGGAATTAAGTCATTTGGTGAAACTTGGCCTTTCTAAGAAGTAAGGGCAGCAAAATTCACTGTTATTTGGTGCAATGAAAATAACTGCTGGGAGTTGTTTCATGTGCTTGGGGTAAAAGAAATTAAATTATTCATTCACAACATAGAAAACATCATAAATGGAGTAACAGTGATTCAACTGGCAGAACAGAACGTTCACCTACCTACAATGCACACAGTAATGAATAGGAAGAAGAGGGTGACAGAACCAGAATATAACTAGATGAGAATGAAGATGCAAAAGGTGAGATTGCTAGACTACCAGGAGGGCAGGAGAGCCCTGTTGAACATGGGGAACTTGAGCTTATTTCTTAGAAGTTAGAATCCAAACTTTCAAAAACACAGTTACACTTACATCGAGCTCTTCTTTTGATTCAAGCAGTCTGTCATGATCCGCACAGTCCACCAAGAACACAATGCCATTAATAGCAGGCAGATAGTTTTTCCACACTCTGCGAGCTACGGGGAAGACATGAAATTAAACCAATGGAAATCATCCCCAAACTCAGAGCAATGCACCTCAGTAATGAAGAAGCCACATGCATTTTTGAAGTCTTAGCATATATTGTCAGTCTTCAGGATGCAAGCCCGTGTTTTATAAAGATTGAGATAATGGAGCAAATGCATAATTCCCTCTCCTGTTATCACCACCACTCTATCTCACATGCAGACACTGATGTACTGTACCTTTTTGTGTTCCCCCAAGAATTACATCAACAAATGTCAGTTTGAAGCCCAAAGGTTAAAGGTATACACAAGAAATTCCATGTTCTAAAACAAAAACTGCCTAATCCTCCTCAAAATACTTGCCATCAGTCAAAAAAGCCTGCTCTACTGCAGCTCCTGCCAAAGTGTATTTGGGAGCACAGTATGTGGCAGAGACAGGAACAGAGCAGTGAATGTTTTTAACACTACCAAAGAGAGTGTGGGAAGCTGATCTCTGCAGTATGGTCATATTTCTGATCTGAGACAAACTGACTGTAAACAACTCTAATTCACTGCAGTTAAATGAGTCAACATATTCTCTTACCTTGAGCATGTCCACCCAGATCAAAAGTAGTGAAAGTCATACCAGCAATTGTCAGCTCTTCTGAAGCTACAAATACACAGAATTATGCTCTCTGTGAAGATTATATATCATTACATACATACTATACAGTATTCTACTACACATAATAGCCCGACTATTCAGGACACAGACTTTACTTTCTCTTGTTTTTTCAGTATTTTGTTTCTCAAGAAATACAGCAGAGCAATACAATTTCTTTCAGCCACATTTGTGTAACAACAAAATGTGACTAAAACAAATGTCAAAAATCTACAGTGTTAAGAGAACAGCAGAGAATGTCTGTCCACACATGATTTATCCCTCCCCATTACAAAAACAATAGGTAGCTCTGGCATCTGGTTTGCCACATAGATGGAATTTCACATGCAGTACTGTCAGAGGTCGCCCCTTGTGTCCTTGCTTAACTGCTCACCTCCTCACTTCACCAGTCTATATTTTTAACCTCTGTTGAACTTTTCCTCCTGCAAGGCTACCACGGTAGCAATCAGAGAGCAACCTTTGAGTCAGTGAAAATCAAAAAGTGTATGTAAATGCTAACCTTCCAACTATCCAGAGAAGTTGCTCTCAAATGTTTCAAGTCCCAATTTCTTACAGCTTCTGTAATTCAGAATTTCTCAATTCCATTACTCTTTGTCTCCCCCCCACTACTTGTGATGTATAATCAGGTTTCCTGCAATACTTTCTAGCAAGGGAACATTAACTTACTGGGGTGTAGTGTGGGGACATGCTGTCCCAGTCTGTCATCTTTGAGCATGTGCAGCAGTGTAGTTTTTCCAGCATTGTCCAGTCCAAGAAAAACTAGTTTGCCTGATTTCTTGTACAGTCCTGTAACAAAGAATAACCTACTGAATAATCAGTTCTATCAGTGGGAGTATTATCCAAGCAGCACTGTCCAACAGGAACCCACATCACGTACACATAAAATACGAACATTTAGAGTGACAGCAATTGCATGTTTCAGCACTCCTAAGCATAAGCTTCTCTCAGATCCTGTGTGGTCTGCTAATCAGCAAGACCGAGACACCTTCCTACACGTATGTCCTGCAGATTTCTGTTGGCACAGCTGTAACAGTCCATAGAGAAAGGGTGTGTGATCACTAATTAAGGCAGCCATGTGCAGTTGCTATTTCTAACAGTAGAGATAACTTTGCTCCCAGGAGAAAAGTTGTACAGTCATGGCACAAAATACAGACCTGTCAAGCTCCACAGTGCACCTTATCGATGCCCTTTATCAGCAACTGCTCTCCTACTTGTACAAGCCACATTCATACTTGCTCATATGCTTATCACAGCTATGCTTGCTACACACAGCTTATGTGATGCTGAGTGGCATCTGGGGAGAGAGGCACATGACTGATGTAAATGTGTCACACATAATTGCATTTACTTTATCTGAGCAAAGCTAAAAGAAAACTCAACTAAACCTTGTCAGGGTAGCTTGCTCTGCCCTACCAAATGACAAATGACCAAATGAAGGCCCCCTCCAGCCCAAGCCTGTCTATGATACAGTGTTAACAGTGGACTCGAAAACATCAGCAATCCTGGATCTGGAAAAGAGTATGTTTTGTTCAGCTCCCTCCCATTATGACAAAAAAACCCAAACAAGATAATGTCACAGTATTGTGGCATACACTGAAGAAAGGTTTATTTTACAGCCGTTGTGATGACACAGAAATACTTTGTGAGGTACATTTTACCACTGAAGTTACCCACACATCCTCTCCCAAGGACAATGAATTCCCCTGACCTGCAAACTAGACCCCAAAATCCTGCCTAATGCCAAAGGCTGTGCCAAGTGCCACAGGAACAAGAGGCCAAAGGTCAAAGGTCACAGGTCACATTATGAGCAGTGCCCTGCTCTGCACCTGATGACCCAGGATAGCTTTTCTGGAGCCCTTATTCCTTTCCATAGGTGCAGATCACCCTGAGATTTCTGCTCCACTGCATCTCCCCATGGTCACGCAGCCTTGCCTGTTTGGCAGCCACATCTGAACTGCTGAAGAGCCACAGGTGCTGTCCAGCTTCAGTACTATTTACAGTACTGATTAAAAAGTACAAATGCTGCACTTAGCCTAGTGAGGAAGATTTCTGATGAGAAAGGTCCTTCCCAGTTCAAGCCTGATGATGGCAAAAGTGGTGGTGACTTTTTATCAAATACGCTATCCTTGCACATACTTTATTTTTGTCAGACTTTAAATAGCACTGTTACACAGGGGGTTCCTCAGTCACCCCCATGGATGCTGCAGCAATCCACAATCACATGTGCCTCTATCTGCCTGACCTTTACACT
>PPHD01010796.1:5410-19340 GCA_002909625.1 Bambusicola thoracicus | reverse complement strand
AAGATTTCCTCTATAGATTAAAAAGCATTCCCCCTTGTGCTATCACTATCAAGCTGTATAAAGTCAGTCTCCCCTGTGTTTATAAGCTCCCTTTAAGTAGTGGACGGCTGCAATGAGGTCTCCCCAGAGCCTTTTCCAGACAGAATGAGCCCAGCTGCCTCTGCCTTTCTTCATAGGAGATGCTGCACCCCTTTGATCATCTTTGTGGCCTTCTTCTGGACACTCCCCAACAGCTCTAAATCTTTCTTGCACTGGGGCAACCAGGCCTGGATGCAGGACTCCACCTGGGACCTCATGAGGGCAGGGAAGAGAAGAGCAATCCTTCTCCCTGCTGGCCATTCCTCTTCTGATGCATCTCATGATACTGTTAGTTTTCTGGACTGCAAGGGCACACTGCTGGCTCTCATCCGCCAGGGTCCCCAAGCCCTTCTCTGCAGAGCTGCTCTCAAGGAGTTTTTCTCCCAGACTGTGCTTGTATCTGGGATTACTTCAACCTAAGTACTACACCTTGTGTTTTGCCTTGTTAAATCTCATCAGGTTCACCTGGGCCCACAATGAGAAGTTATGGTTGTTCACCTCCTGGCTGAGGAAAAAGCCATAGGAGAGGATGCTTGGAACTTGTCTAACCACGGAGTTATTCAGAAGCAGCTGTTGGGTTTAAATTTCACATTCACAACCTGCATTCACTTCTGAGGGTAGACAAGCCTTTAAACATTCATGTATAGTACAGTACACTTTTCCTTCTGTAGCTCTCTGGCTCGATGTCAGCTAGCTCTGAAAATACTAACTTAGATTCCAAATAAAGGAATTTAGTGCTGGAAGATGTGAGAGAGAAACTGAAAAGTAGCACTTGAGTTCCACAATGGGTAACACACACAGCTTAGGCACAGAAAATGTTGGAGGAGTGCTGTAAATGTTACCAAGAAAGAAGTAATCCTCCAGGAATGTTTTCATTGCCTTTGGTACAGGCATGTAACATAACAAAAATGGGGCTTGTTCATTGCAATCTGTGTGTTTACATGGCTAAATTACTGGTGACTCACTCAAAAATACAGGCAGTGTAGCATTGAGTCATGCACTCTGTTTTTCTGATGCTGCTTGTTGGAAATACAGAATTGCCATCCTTGTCATATTCATTTAAATCTAACCGACAGGTTTCTTTCCTGAGCTTCACATGACTACCAACGAATTTAGTTACAGTAAGTACAGACACATGACCTGTTCCAAAACAACTTTGCCTCCTTTTACACATATCTTCAACATGTATTTCCACAGAGGAAAATTTCAAACACAGAGCTACAAGTCAGACTGGGCAAGACCTATGTTTATATGTGTGTGTATGGAGAAGTAGAGAAGAGAGAGGAAGAGAAAGATGAGGGAGAGAGACTATGTGATCTTGTTCTGAGCTTTCCAGATGATTGTTGTCCTAAAAGGACAGGGGCTTTAAGACCGCTGTACTGAGCTTGCTCACACAGTGAGATGCTTGTACCACACAATTGGATGGATTGTGCTCTTTTATTCCCAGCACTGGAATATAGATACAGGATCACCCAGACATTCCCACCTTTGCAGACAGATTTTGGTGGCTATGCCATGACTACAAAGGAGTTGAGGTGGATGCAAACACTCCATGTTCCTCACACTGAACACAGATGATTTACTCATGCTTTGAACACTTTCCCGTAACTACCTAGCACTAATTGTGCCTGTCAATCCCTTTCTCTTCTCCCAGCAAGCTGGCAGATTGAATTACTGTTTGCTTTCTACTAGCTCAATGGTTAAACAGGGAGGAAGTGTGCAGAGGAAGGCTAGTGCTTTAGCCTAACCTGCACCGGTGGCAGTTTGTTTCCTATGACTTCAACACTGTTTTTTGTTTGTTTGTTTGTTGTTGTTTCTCAGTAATTGATCCCTGGAAAAAACTGGAAAGAGATCTGTGAACTTTCATATGACTAATACTATATAATGTAAGAAAGGGTGGCAGATGGCCCACTTTATCACTGCAGGGAGAAGTACTCAATAACAGCAGTTTGTGCAAGGCAGGACAAGGTGCTGTATCTTGCTTGAAGGTTCACAACCAAGGGAAGTACTCTTCATGTCTGCCAGTATAGTGGCAAACAATTATCTGAGAGTGAAAACTGATGTATCTATAGCAAAATTTCCAGAGATGTCTAATGCATCCACTGAGACAGAACTGGTAAGAACCAAGACTTCAGTTCAGACAGTTAGTAGCACTGAGTACCTTGAGCCTTCTCCTGGAGATAAGGTAAGTACCAACACAAGATACACTCATATGGATGATCTTTCACAACAAGGAGCTGGGTTGCAAGAAGCAGTTAAAAGGTTTTCAAGTATTAGATGTGCCAAGGGAGAGTGAGATAGGTTTTTGATAGTCATATTCCAGAAGTGAACAACACTAAAAGGAAGGCACCTTGATCCCTGGTGATACACAAAAGCAGGGCTGCAATTGAGTTCACACTCTTCAGCTTCACTCTCAAAGCCAGATATGCTTTTACAACTATAGGCACCCATGACCAAGATCTGCAAGAAAAAAAACATACCAGCAGCCTGCATATAGTGGGTGACTCCCTTTTAAAAGGCATAGATGTTCCTTACTGCTGGACTGACAGACTGTCTTGAGAGGTATGCTGCCTCCTGGAATCCAAGATCCAGGACATTGCTGAAAGCACGCCACAACATGGACTGCTATCTCCTGTTGCCCTTTCATGTGTAGATGAATGGCACTGGAAGCCAGAAAATGGGCAGAATCAAAGAAAACTATAGAGCCTTGGGAGCAAAAGTGAAAAACAGTGGTGCTCAAATTGTCTTCTCAATTTTGCCAGTTGGAGGAAACAGGGAAACCAGAAATAGTTGTATAGTTCATATCAATTTCTGGATACATGGCTGGTGCTGGTATGAGGGTTTTGGATTTTATCACAGTGGGACTTCCTATGAAGATTATATCCTGTTAGGGAGGAATGAGGTCCATATGTCTAGAAGAGACAGGGCAATGTTCAGCAGCAGACTGACTAACCTAGTGGGGCAGGCTTTAAACTAAAGGGCTCGAGAAGTGGGGTTGAAAATGGCGATGCTGATGCTATGCTTATGACTGGAGAATAAGCCAGGCTAACCAGAACAGTGACAAGTGTTCCTTAGCTGCCTCCCGTTACATGATCCAGAATGCCACACCTCAAGGGTGCGTATTTCTATGGGGGATCCTTTTGAATCTGTAGGGATGTATGATGAACAGGTGGAGAGCTCATGGGTGAAATCTAAGGGGAAGGCAAATGTGGGTGACACCACTATGAATGTTTACTACAGGTTTACTGATCAGGAAGAGGAAGTTGATGAGACCTACAGACAGTTGAAAGCAGCCTCACAATCACAGACACAGTTTCTTATGGGTGACTTCAACAATTCTAGCATTTGCTGAAAAAGCAACACTGCAGGGTATACACACAGTCCAGGAGGTTCCTGCAATATGCGTAAAATAACTTTCTGAGAGATGTTGTGGAGGAGCCAATCATGAGAGGTCAGCTGCTGGACCTTGTTCTTACAAAAAAGGAAGGGCTGGTTGAGGGTGTCAAGGCTGGGGACAGCTTTGACTGCAGTGACCATGAGACAGTGAAGTTCATGGTATTTAAGGACAAAACAAGGCAAAAAGTAGGATTGCCACCACAGACTTCAGGAGAGTCACCTTTGACCTCTCAGGAACCTACTTGGAGTTCTAGTTAGGGCACTGGGTAATAAGGGGTCCCAAGAAAGATGTTCAACATTCAAGCACCACTTCTTCCAAGCTCAGTATCAGTGCATCCCTAAGAGCAAGAAATCAGGCAAAGGTAGCAGAACATTGCACGAATGATCAAGAGCTCATGGAAAAAAATAGAAGTTTACAGAGTGTGGAAAAAGGGTATGGTAACTTGGAAAGAATATAGGAATGCTGTCAGGAGCCTCAGGGAAGAAGTGAGGAAGGCTAAGGACCACTTGGAATTAAATCTGGCAAAGACAATAAGAAAGGCTTCTTGAAGTATGTCTCCATAAAAAGGAAGTCTAGGGAACATGTAGGTCTGTTGCTTAATGAGGTGGGTGCTCTGATAATAAAGGATGCTGAGAAGGTGGAGATGCTGAATGCCTTCTTTGCTTCGGTCTTTACTGTTAAGACGGCCCCTAGAGTATCCAAGACACTAGAGATAACAGAGAGAGTCTGGGGAAAGGAAGACTTCCCCTTGGTTGAGGATGAGCTCATCAGAGATTGTGTAGGCAAAATCAATGCCCACAGGTCCACGGGCTTGGATAGTTAGCACCCATGAGTGCTGAGGGAGCTGGCAGAAATAATTGTTGAATTGCTCTTTATCATCTTTGAAAGTCAGCCTCACTTTTCTCCCTAAGTAGGTGATGGAACAGCTTATTCTGGAGAAATTGGGAAAAATGAAAAGTTATCAGGAGTAGTCCGCATGGATTCATCAAGGGGAAATCATGCTTGACCAATCTTGTAGTATACTATGATGTCATCACTGGCTGAATAGATGAGAGGAGAGCAGTGGGTGTTGTCTATCTTGACTTCAGAAAGGCTCTTTATGCTGTATCCTGTAACACCCTCATAGTTAAGGAAGTGTGAGATAGATGAGCATACAGTGGGGTGCATTGAGAACTGGCTGACTGACAGAGCTCAGAGTGTTGTGATCAGCAGCCCAGAGTGTAATTGGAGATCTGTAATTAGCAGAACTCCACAGGGGTTAGTCCTGGGTGTGGTCTTGTTCAACATCTTCATCAGTGA
Organism: Bambusicola thoracicus; assembly: GCA_002909625.1. Taxonomy (NCBI): domain Eukaryota; kingdom Metazoa; phylum Chordata; class Aves; order Galliformes; family Phasianidae; genus Bambusicola; species Bambusicola thoracicus. Next base: position 14,566 of record PPHD01010796.1, on the reverse strand, counting down.
CATAGATGAAGGGGCAGGGAACACCTGCTGCAAGTTTGTGAATGACACGAATCTGGGAGGAGTGGATAACACACCGGAAGCCTGTGCTACCATTCTGTGAGACATGGACTAGAGTGTTGGGTGATGAGGAATTTTATGATGTTCAACAAGGGCAATTGCAGAGTCTTACTCCTCGGGAGGAATAAATCTGTGTATCAGTAAAGGTTAGGGGCTGATTTTCTGGAAAGGAGCTCTGCAGAGATGGACCTAGGTCTCCTAGGGGTCTATAAATATCATTAGGGTGAGTGTCAAGTGGATGAGGTCATATGTTTTTTGTTTCTGTCCAGCGACAGAACAAGGGACAAAGAGTACAACACGGGAAGTTCCGTATGAACTTGAGAAAAATCTTACTTACTTTGACAGTGGCAGGGCACTGCAACAAGCTGCCCAAAGAGATTGTGAAGTTTCCTTCTCTGGAGATATTAAAAACCCACCTGCACACTTTTCTGTGCAACCTACTCTAGGGAACCTGCTTTATCAGGACAGTTGGACTTGATTTACAAAGGTCTCTTCCAATTCCTGTGATACCATGATTCTGTGATTTCATATATCTACACACCTATCATCACTCATAATATGCATTTATCTGTGCCTCTTGCTTGCTTGCCCCTTGCACTTAGCTCCCAGGCTGCTCTTATGCATTACCTCCTGAGCTCTTAAACAGCCTTCATCAAAGTGAGAGGCAGATAACTGCAGACTGTCTACACCCTCATAAAATCCTTCCCAATCCTCATTGCTCTTCCCTTCCCCACCCCAAATTGTTGTCATTCTCCCAGGTCCCACACCCAGCTCTATACTTGTTACCTGTAGTTCGTTTATTTTGAGCATGCTGTGTGCTCTACTCACTTGTCAGACAGCTGTTCACTTCTACCACCTTCTCTTCTGTAATCCTTACAAATACACACAAACTGGCAATTTCTCTTCTTGCTCACACACCATCATTTCTCACCCCTTGTTACATGAGCTGTCATTCTCATTCAATCCCAATTCATGCTCTACAGCTCCTAACTTCACTCACCTATCCACACACTTCACACTTCACTTTTGACATTAGTACAGCCATGTGGCCTATAAAGTCCTGCAGGTAGTTATCTCTCCCATTCCTTCTCCCCTCACCACTTTATATCTTTAGTCATTTCTCTGCAAGCACATTTGTTCCATTCCCTCTTTCTGCTTCTCCTAGCTAGTACCTACTACAGAGTCATAAGTACATTATTTGTATTTTGCTTAATAGAATATCACTCCTTTTTATTTGTATGTGTTCTCCCAACCCCATACTTTCCACTGTTTTCCTCAGCTGCTTCCCCTGTTACATGTAGCCTGATTGCAGAGAAGAGTCATCCTTTCTTTCTAATGGACAAGTAACTATTACACCTTTGAACTACTTCCTCAGTTTGTCTTCAAAGCAATACAAAACTAATATTCCTCTTACCCTGTGCTCTCTTGTCCTATACCTTCATTAGACTACCCTTAGCCCACACATCTTTACAGAAAACCCAGCTTTTAATATCGTACCCTCTTTTTTCTTCATTCTTCATTCTTTCCTCATTCTCATGCTTCACAAGAACTGCCACATCTTCATATTCACAGTTCATGCTGCCCCATGATTTTACTTATCTTGCTTTTCCTCACAGTACCTTCACACAGCTTTTTCCTTCATTCTGCCTCTGCTTCATAACCAGTCACAACACGTCCAGCAAGCTTATAGCTTCTGAAATTTCTCTCAGCTCTCCATGTTTCTCTCCAAATATATGAGAGATGCTCTGAAAGTAATGCCTCCTATTTTATTTTGTTGGTCTACTACATCAGAGGTGGATATGAAAGACAAGCCACGTTCCAGACAGCCATGCAGATATTTATGATTGTGGTATGCAGGCTCTTGCTCATTGCTGGTGAAAATGCATAGGTAATGGAGGCGACTATTGAAAAATGGTGTTTTGTAGCTGAGAATATGCTATATCAAATAGTGTAATTGTGCTCTTTGTTGCAATATAATGGAAATAGACAGGAAGGTGTTAATTTCAGAGAAACCTATGTACATTTTTTCTTCCTCCTCCAGACATCCTTCCTGCACCGTGCTTTCACCTTTCTCTCCACACTCCCACTGCATACCCAGCTCCACCCCACCCCCCCCCTCCTTGCAGACTCTAACATCCTTGTAGGTCCCTTTTATATTTTCACCCAGTATCCAGTCTGCATCTTTTCCCATCCCTCTCAAGTGTTACTTCCCTTTCTGAGCTCCTAAACTTTTCTCCATCCATGAAGAACCTTTTTGTCCAGTTGACTTGCAGTAGTTCCTCTTTTATGCTGACTACCTTTGCATGGCTTACCTGCTCTTACTCCCCAATATAAAGCACAGTACATTGTGGTTTATTTTCAGCACTTAATACTTTCCCTACAGACTCCTGAGGCATTTCTTTCTATGAATTATTTAGTTACTTTTTCCCTGGAAAAAAAAACAACAACAAACAAACAAAGAAACACTAAATATATTAGTTACCTCAAAATACACCATCTTCCTGCACAAAACACTCCTGTCCTGACCCTTCAGGTTTATCTTCTCCCCATATTTTGAGTCCTCCATCTGCAATTGTATCTAGTTTTCCTCCCCCTACCATGCTCACAGACACAGCTTCTGGTACTGATGTGTACCTAAGAGCAGTCTTCATAGTACGTGTTGTTGAAACCATGCTTAACTCTCATTCTCTACTGCTTTTGTCTATTTTGTCACAAAGCAAGGTAGATATATGTTTAGTTAGATTTTCATTTTTCTGACATCTTAAGTATTCTTATACCACTCCTCCATTTACACACTTGCACAGGCCACATATTTCAGTGCCTGAAAATGTCCTTCTTATTTGTCTGGGTATTTTCCTGAGGGCACAGCGTTAAGCCAAACTTTACATGCCATTTGCACTTCTCATGCAACAAATCACATGAGCCTAAGAGCTAAGAGTGCTTTCTGAAACACTAGTTCATAACAATTGTCTGGACCATACAGCACACTTCCCTGTTTATTTAAAAAGGAAAGAAAAAGCACATACCCACTCCTCTCTAAATGACCGGTTTGGCAATATAGGAATGAGAGAGTGTGTGCATAGCAGCCCTATTCAATCCAAAATATCCATCTCTCTGAATAATGCGTATTTATAGTACAAGAGATAGGACCAGCACAGAGCTTTCTTGTTTATTTTAATAAAGGATTAAGAACTGATCAGAAAACTATCTAAACCATTCAAAGACTTTTTCCCCTCTTGGCTAATAACATTTGGTAACTCCATAAGGACTCGTCAGTAACTAATGCTTTAAGCTGCATTTCAGCTGTTTAGATGAGAAACAGCTTTCTATTTTGCTCTCTATATGTCTGTATTTATTTGTTGTGTGCTGCATTCCTAGAAGGCGCTTATTGAACACTGGAAATTGTAGCATAAGAATAGTCTCCCTGCCATCTTAGTACAAAGTGAGTGTATCTTTTTTACCTAGACACAGATGTACAGGGAATCCTTTGATCTCCAGTTCCTTCCAGACAATTTAGTGTTGGGTTTGAGGAGAAGGGAGATTGATTCAAAGGTCATGAGTAGGGTTTTCAGTGTCTGACGTGCACAAAAAAATAACAAAGGTCCAGTGAAGTTAAGTACCTGAGACAGGAGAGGTCTAGGAATTAGGAATTTTGACTTTGTATGTCATGGGCTCTAAGTTTCCCTTAGGGCAAGTCTGCTGTGTATGCTGAGGCTGGTTCCTGCAATCTCTATTCAAGATTTGCAATTCCCTTTGTTACATCTGACGTTTCTGGTTTCCGTCTTAAAATAAAACCAAGAGTCTCCTTTGTTTCTGCCTCTTAAATCAGATTCCTTTAGCACCTCATATTTTTCCTCCTCTGTTTTCTTACCGGGGACCTGAACAATCGTGTGCGGAGCAGGAGGAGAGAGGAATCTCAGGACTAAAGCAAGCTGTAGGGCAATTAGAGGTGGGGGAAGGAGGAGGCACAGTGGGAAATGCAACAACATTTGGGACAGATCTACTTCTTACAGACACCCCTCCCAAACTACCATTGTAATTCTTTAAAGAATCCCTCTCCCCCCTCTTCTCCCCGCCCTCTTAGGACCCCATTAGAAAACGTCAAATTTCCCTTACCGTGGTAGGAGTAACCATGGCATCCGTGTAAATGTTTCCAGAAAAGTCGACATGAAGAGAAAGGTAAATGTAAATATGTTCATTCAAAGTCCCAAAGTTGATCTGCTTGGGTTGTGCAGAGTTGCTCTATGGGAGAGGAGCCTTTAACTCTGAGTCCCGTGAACATAATCTCCTCGATTATAACAAACCAGCTCAGCCAGATGGCTCTGTGCTCTGTAGATTAACCCCTTTACTGCCATGCTCTGCTTTCACTACCTACCATTTATAAAAATTTTGCCTGGCTGGGGATTTTCAGAGAGTGACATATTTTTTTTTTAAATAACAAAATTGTCATAAAAGTATTTTTTTTCCTGTTGTATGCTTTACAATATCCATAACGTGTCTATTTTTTTTTCTTAATCCAACTGATGATTTCATTCCTTTTCCTGAAAAAAATTTTTCATATTATAAAGAAAAGTCGTAGTACCTAGGAATATTTTCAATAATTCTTTTGTTAAATTATAACCATAAAACCATATCTTCTGGGCTGTGACTCTCAGAAGACAAATACTTCCTTGCAGGAATGTCTCTGAATTTGCACTCTAATAGTCCATTCCCTCCTCTCTGTCTCTGTCTCTTTCTTTCTCTCTTTCTTTCTCTGTCTCTCTTCCCCCCACCCTTGCTTTGTCTCTCCCATGCATACTCACATACATACACACATGCAGTCTTTGGTCAAACTGCCATCATGTGTTTCTACTCTTACCCATATCTAAAAATCATTATAGGACATGTAAAACAGGTGAAATAGAGAAACAGAATTGAAAAGCCATAAACTTCCAGTCTCTTTCTGGCTTTATTATTATTATTGTTATTGCTATTACTTCCAAATTCTAGGCACATTTATTTATTTTGTCATTGTTTCTCTCAGCCAAGTCACTCCCCACATCATAAAAATAGAAAGAATAGACCTTAGAGTGGAATTTTGTCCAGATATGCCTCCAGTTTTGATTTGCAGATTAGTCCGTTAGGAAAAAGATGGTGAGTGCCAGAAATATGGAAAGTTAATCATCAACCAGTAGTGACTGGTTTCTAAAATTCTTATTTAGAGTGATTGCTCACAGAGATGGCTGATAAATTTAGCTGCATTCCTCTAAGTCTCCCTCTAAATTTACATGCTTAAGTCATCTTTCTTTTCTATTTGATTTAAGCATAGTTGAACAAGTAATAACCATAAGAATCTGCTTATATAACATAGATATAATACTCCAAAACGGAAGTCATCAGATTACTCCCTTAAAGAATGTTTCCTTCACAAACTCATGAACCTTTCTTTTTTGTTATTTAACAAAGAAATTTTTCTCTTTCTCCTCCCTTTGTAAGGATAACTAGACCTCTAATACTGCCAAAGCTTTGTACCGTCTTCTTTAAGATAATTAAATCTACCTAGATAGTTGTCACCATTTCATGAAATATTTTCCGCTGTGGAGTGGAAAATGGTAGGTGTTGTGTTTGTTGCTGTCCTTTACCTAAATTTTCTCAACCATAAGATAATGCTATTTAAAGAAGTCTGAACTCTACAAATTGTATCTGTTTCTTAAGTCCTGCTTGAATTGCTTATTTTCCCTAACTGCCCAGATGTAGAAGGAGAGAGTAATCTTCTGCCATTGACTCTTAAAAGTGTTCCACTGAAAAGTACTGCTTTGTCAATTCACAAAAAAAAAAAAAAAAAAAAAAAAAGATGCTCCAAAACCCACACAACACAAATCTTGACCAGCTCATGAGCTTTTTTGTCTTTGCTATTTGATTGAATAGAGTTTCCATCCGTTTTAGATCTTTCTCATCTAAAAGGATGTAAGAATTAACTCCTTTCTCCCCATCCCAACACTAGACAAATCTGAGAAATGCCTAAAATATGACTCAGCTTTTAGTTTCCTCAAGTAGATAAACAGCTCTATGAATAGAAATCATTCAGTTGGCTTGTGAACGTTCCCCCAGAGGTAGGCAAAGGGTTAAGCTTCTGAAAGCAGCTCTACCTCAGGAACTTCACAATTGCAGGTAGTCCAGCAAAACAAAACAAAACAAAACAAACAAAAAATAAATAGTGTACAACTAAATGTCCCAAGCAAAGGGGCTGTCTCCCTTTCTGATGGGAGGTGAATCTACTGGAGCCAGGCAGTATGCGTGAATTGAGGGATTTTGCCTGGTATTCATTGTCTGTGTCTGTGGGCAGTCAGACACCTTGTAACATGAGATGTGACAACTTAATCTTGCCAAATATGCATGCACTGTTAAAAGCATTGTAGACAGTGTCTTTTTACATCTATAGAAAATGGAAACATGCTTGGGACTTGCAGTTTTGCATATTTTTCTCTGAAAATGTTTCTATCCTTAAACTGTTTTTGTCTATTTTTACGTCTTCTTCTGCTAGGTCATTTGGTGCCATGTTATATCTTGTTTTTAAGGATAAACCTTAAAACAAACAGATTTAATTTTTTTTTTACATGCTTTGTACATGCTTCATAGTTTGTTTGGCTTCTTACAAAAATAAAGATCTCAAACTGTTATTTTAAATGTAGTCCTTGGATCCGAGATTCTGAGATAGCAATCAGGTTGTGTTGCTTTTAGCAAATCTCAAGTCTTGAAGAAATTGAAATATTGCTCTAAGCATATTGTAGAAAATAATCTTCAGTTTTTGAGGACTTCAATTGGAATAATTACTAGTCATTTATCTGATTAATTAGGACTTTGATTAGACTTCAGAATACATAATATTTTATACACCGTGAAGGCATTTTTTTTTTCCTAGACATATTAAGACACCCCTATAGTTCCATTTTATGCTAATAAAATAGAATATTTATAGAGAAGCCGTGTATGTTAGTAAATGGATGAAGCTTTTCGCTGGGTTTGGTGGGTGCCCCAGGTCATTTTAAGTACAGGGTTTCCCCATTAACCGTTAGTTTTGAAACAGCGTCACCTTGTGGTAGTTGTCTCGAACAGATACTGAGAGTAGAAACGCCTGCAGGGATACTACTTTTTTCAAAAAGTTTGTCCTCATCATTGCTTTGATATACATCAACAAATACATTTATCTATAGTGGAAATATGTCCCAGCTGTGTGCTTCTCCATTTATGAGAAGGTAGTTTTGGAGTCAAGAAGTAGAAGCAGAAGATTAGCTCTGAACATTTTGTCTAAGAACATCACTTTAATTCTAATTTCCAGAACTTTAGTGTTTGTAAACATCTCTAGAAAGATTTTCAGTGAGAATTGTTGTAAATGTTTCAATAAAAATAAAAATCAATCCAAGCATAGTTTTCTGTAATTGATAGAAATAGCAGCAGGAAAGGATATGTTGGGGGAGGGGAGGGAATAAAGCAAACAAACAACCACGTAATTTAAATATAATTTCAAGAATACCAAAGGTATAATTTCAGAACTGACAAAATCGCTGAAACATCACTGAGTTTGGCCTCCCTTACATCTGCATCATCTCTGAACTTAAGCCGTCTTATGCACTCATTTCTGCTATTCCCTTGTACTCTAGAACTCGATCTAGAGAAATGATAGGTACTAAAGAGAAATTCCAAGTAAGTTTCATAAACAATGTCATATTTTGCTCTATTACATATTTCTTGGAAAGTTGTCTTCAGCAGCTTTTTCTTTCATAAAAAATGATCTGATGAGTTCTTAAAATAATCAGATTAGATTATGGCAGTTAACAGACCAGATTCAAGATGACACACTGAAAAACATATACTCAGAGCTGCAGACATTCCAAGAAGTAAAACATAAAAAACAGGGCAAGAACCATGAATTACTGTCATACTCTGAAAACCACTGCTATTTGGATCTATTCCTGAAAGAACTAGTCTCTGCATGGCTAGCTCACCTGTAAAACTGTTTTCCTGAGAATTAACAAGGTGAAATTAAATCAGATTTAAATTTTTTTTTACTTAATATTATAATAACAAATAACAGACCATTTTTGTACCTATTAAGTATAACTAGCACTTTCTCATATTAAGCATTTTACACAAAAAGCATTGCACAAAAAAAAAAAAAAGTGTTTAACAAATAATTTTCATTTTGGGGTTTTCTTGTTTAATAAATGTAGGGATATGTACTCCTATATTAAAATAGAGGTATATACTAAGTAACATACAAGAAGAGACATATACTTGCTGACATCTAACTAAGGTTTGGCAACAGGGTTATGATCATCAAAAATTTCATCTACTGTAATAATGTTATATCACTTCTCAGTTTAGCACATACTTGGGCTTGTGTAATATTTGTCTTTTTCTGATAGTATCTAATTTTTCCAAAGACAGTTTTTTATTGCAGGAATAATCAAGGAACTTTGCAGCAGAATAAGTTTATCTGATTACAGGCACCATTTCTGGAAATAAAAAAGAAAAATCTTCCTAAAAATAGACATTCTTTTAGTCTCTACTCATTTGTTTTTATTTCCAAATTAGTTGAACAGAACTCACATGATTATCTGTAAAAAAAAGCCATTTCTTGTTTATGAAAGTGCTGAGAAGATTTTCTCAGTAGAGAAATCAACCACTGTGAACAACAGAGCTGCTTACTAAAATGCTAAAATTTTCCTATCAGGGCAGTAAAGTTCAGTACTGTTTTTTGCTCATGGACTGATGCTTTTGTGTCTGTGAGATCCAGAGGAGCTGCAATTTCTGAAGCTGATTCTAAGAGAATGAAAGAAAAGGAGAAGGCAACTATTTTCTTTTTATTCAATATTAAAAAAATAAATAACTTTTAAATCTGCCATTAAGTTAAACAGTACAAAAATTAAGGGCCTTGATCATTGCTAGTTTGCCAGCATAGCATGAGCTGTGTTTATTAAGTTTAGACATGTAACTCATCACTGAAATAAAAGGTTCCATCAGTTCCACATCTGATTTCCACTCACAGAGAAATGTGTCTCTGACTTTTGTGCTTACATTTTTAGCCTCAGTTTGAAATATAGCTGGTGCTGTTTTTTT
>PPHD01010795.1:673-14603 GCA_002909625.1 Bambusicola thoracicus | reverse complement strand
AAAAAAAAAAAAAAAAAGGAGACAGAAAAAAAAAAAACAACAAAAAAAACCCAACCAAGTAGAATAAAGACTTATTTTGAAAATTTGAATGCGGGAATGCATTTACATCATCACACAATGGTTGGGTTGGAAGGGACCCCGAGGATGATGAATCTCCAACCCCGCTGCCAGGCAGGGCCACCAACCTCCCCATTGACTACAGCAGGTTGCCCAGAGCCTCGTCCAAGCTGGCCTTGAACACCTCCAGGGATGGATGGGGCGTCCACAGCCTCTCTGGGCAGCTGTTCAGCACCTCCCCACTCTCTCTGTAAAGAACTTAGCAGCATCTGCTCAGAAACAGCTACATCTATCAATAGAGACCTCTCTGGATTTTAAGTCTGATAGCTTAACCTCTTCTCTTGCAGCCGCCAACTGGTACAGATAGTATGGTCAAGTCTGGAGTTAGCACCACTATCAATACCAAGCACCAATGCATTACTGCTATGAAGGAGTATGAGAGCAAATCTCTTGAGGTCAGTCAATAATGTTCAAACGTGTTTATGTGGTACAGCTGTTAATCAGTATTGTTTTTAGCAGAGCTTTTTTGGACTGTGATAAGTATTATGTGCTCTCTAACAAATGCAGCTTTCAGTACCTGCATCATGCACAGAAGTGGCATGGAACAAAACACATCGCTGTATTGGTGTTGGTTTTTCATGCATTTACTGCAGTTTCTGAAGAGCTGAAATTCCACCTTGCTGTGTATCAGGAGGGTGAGATCCTGCTGGGAGCGCTGGTGCTGTTGAGATAACGGTTGAAGCCACGCCAAAACTCAGTTGTTTGATGTAAACCACTGCTCTCGAGGATGTAGCCACGAAGCCCTCCCGTTCCAGTTTGCTTAACTGATACTTGAAAGCAGATGTACTCTGAAAAAGCCCTTAGAAATAAAATAGAAGCCCAGGCATAACTGCAGCGATGCAGCGAAGCTCAGGGCTTGGTGATGCAGTTTCTTTTTAATACATGGAGCTGTTAGCAGCTGTCTGTGGTACCTTTGTCCTGGGGCAGGCTGGGAGCTGTGTGAGCATGCTGATGGCGTGGCTTGAACCTTATTCTGTGCAAACATGAATGGGTTTTCCTTTACTAGGAGCTGCGTTTAGAAGACTACATGGCAAATAGGAAAGGGCCATCGAATCCTGTGGGAGCAGGAGCCACTACAGGCTTGTTTGGGACTTCCACTGCTACTTCAAGCACAGCTACGGGACTTTTTGGCTCTTCTACCACTAATACAGGCTTCTCATATGGACAGAATAAAACTGCTTTTGGAACTAGTAAGTACTGCCTGCGTGCTGCTCAGCTGTGACTGGATATGCCAATGCTTTATTAAGCTATTTAAAATTTATCCGTGAGAAGGATGAGGAAATGCTGGTGTGAGCTTAGAGTTTGGTTGCATGATCAATATTCTCTAATGAGCTTTTTGCCATAGAGATGTGTATTGACTTGCTCTTTGGGGTTTGTATGCTTCTGCATTCTCAAAGTTTGGCTGGCTGGCAGTACCTTGTTATGAGGGGCTGTGATGCAGTTGCTGTTCACTGGAGGGATAGCATCAGTGGGTCAAAGATGAAATCAGGGTTCTCCTGTTAATGAGCAGACATGAATTCCCTGGCAGCAAACCTGTGCTTTTATAGTGACCTAATGAGACTTTGCCAGGATCTGTTCTCCAGACCCTTGCATATTGTGCCAGCCTGGTTTCATGCTGTTTGAGCATTCTTGGACTGAACGTAAAAGCCAAATGTGAAGTTAACTAGGACCAGAAGCAGTGACTTGCTGTTTCTGAGGTTAGAATGTATCTGTCCTTGATGGCAGGCCCTGCTAGGCTTTATCTTTGGGCTTGCTGTGGGGGCTGACCTAAGCTGCAGTCCTTGAGAGATGAGCATTCAGGAGGCTGTGTGCAGCCTGCCCACTGAGGCAGTCCTGGGCTTCCTGTGCTTCCCATGCAGTCAGCTCTGAGGAGAGATCTGCAGAGATAGCAAGGAGAGCTGTCAGAGAAGAAGCAGGTGCTCTTCTATGGGCAAAGTTGTGAGAGTTACAGAACGCTGTTAGCAGCCTAGGGAACTCTGGCTGTCTATCCACCTCCTGCCACCTGGCTCTTTTCACCTGCTGGTGGCATGGCTTTCCTTGTCCTGTGAATCATCAGTGAGCCATATAAAACTGGTGTCTTTTTGGTCAGGTTTGTCTGTTGGATTAAATTTGCTGGTAATTATGGGTGTTAATCATAGAATGGGTTGAGTTGGAAAGGACCTCAGGGACCGTCAAGCTCCATCCACCCTGCCAGCCTCCACATTTCAGACCAGCCCAGGCTGCCCAGGGCCCCATCCAACCTGGCCTTCAACACCTCCAAGGATGGATGGGGCATCCACAGCCTCTCTGGGCAGCTGTTCAGCACCTCACCACTCTCCCTGTAAAGAACTTAAATTCACACTGACTTCAGGACAAGGAGAACATGATAAAACTCACAACTGATTCCATCTGAGTGCAGCTGTGCTGTGTTGGCCTCATGTGTTTCGATGTTCCATTGGGCTGAGGTTCTTTCTTGTTTGAATATACTGAGTGCAGATTTGGATAAACACTTGAGGATTTTTTTTAAACCAATTTCTTTGTGTTGTAGCTACGACTGGCTTTGGAACAGGAACAACAGGAGGTCTTTTTGGTCAGCAGACTCAAACTACAAGTCTGTTTAACAAACCATTTGGTCAGGCCACGACAACGCAGAACACAGGCTTTCCCTTTGGGAATACCAGCACTTTAGGACAGCCAAACACGAGCACAATGGTAAGATGAGTTGTTCAAAGCCTTCATGTGCTGTGGTGTGCCTACCCCAGCTGTACGGGGTGGTGGGGGGGTTGTGATGCAGTGATTCCAGTCTTCCTCAGATTGTAACACAGCTTCCTTAGAACTCAAATGCAAAGCTCTGATCACTGCTGTCTGGTCCAGGAGCTTCTTACCAATCAGCATTTTTCATCTGTGGTACAAGTTTATACAGCTTACAATAAAAGCCTGCAGCTTTTCACAGGTGGCTTTTCCTATCCTGTTGAAGATGGCTGCTCTCATCAACACAATCATTTATGCAGATAATACAGTTCTATTCATTGTTATTGTTAACGTTCTGTAGAAATGTATTAGCAATTCTATACTTTCTGGTGGCTGATGGTCATCACTGGTGGGTTCATTTGATAAAGAGGCACTGCATGGCTGTATCTTGTTGCATAGCCAGAAGTTCTGGCTACAGATGTGCTGTGTTCCTCCTTGCTGCGCCATGAGTTCACTCAGAAAACCCTCTGGAATGGTTATTGCCCATCTTCATTGCTCACAGTTGGGGGGGAAATTACAGTATGGAGCACGAATTCCTGGGTTTGTTTTCCTTTCTGTAACTAATTGCCTGGATGAATAAAGCTCCTGGAATGTTTCTCCCCTGCCTTTTTCCCCCATCTAAAGGGAAAATACTGCAGTATTTATTAACGAAGTTCTGGTGTTTGTTCTTTCATCATCGGAACTGGGCTTCAGAAAGCTTTGTGGCACGATCTTAATGTAGTTCCTCTTTGTAGGGTCTCTTTGGGGCCACGCAACCCTCGCAGCCCGGAGGCCTTTTTGGAACAGCTGCCACTACCAATGCTGGCACTGCGTTTGGAACTGGAACGGGTCTTTTTGGACAAGCAAACACAGGATTTGGTGTTGGCGGTTCGGTATGTCCATACTTTACTTTTAAAAGTTCTCTGTGGGTAGAGGAGTGAAAAACTGTTTCCAGAAGGTGGTTGCACATAACACCGCTGCTGGGAGTTGGGCTTGTGCTTGGCTTTAGTTCTGCTTTCTTGCCTGCAGTGAAACTCTTACACACTTCTAATATTGTGCTGTCAGGTTTCCAAATTGATGTTTTCTTCCTTCCAGACCCTGTTTGGTAGCAAACCTGCTGGATTTGGAACCACCACGACCAGTACCTCGTTTGGTACAACCACTGGCGGCGGGCTCTTTGGTAACAAACCAACCCTGAGTTTAGGAACCAATACAAACACTTCCAATTTTGGTACATATAAAAAAAAGTGGGATTCAATCACTTAAAACTATACTGCATATACCACACACCTGGCTGCTGAGTGTCGCATGCTTATGGTTGGGTGTTAGAATCCTCAGGTAAGCCATCCTTCCGATGGGTGTTGCTGCAGAGGAACGCCTTGGATCCTGTTTGGTACCTCTGTGGTGCTCCGTGACTTATGACCTAGGTAGTTAAGTAGAAGTTCCACTATTTCAGTTAGTGCTTAGGAAGGCGTAACCTGTAATTAAGAGCTCTTGAAATCAAAGTACTTAGACAACATGATGCATCTACAGCCTTCTACATGCCTGTGGTTGCAAAGGGGTGCTCAGGGACAGAGTGCTACCTGTGGTTTGATGGCAGATCTAAGAACTATATAGGACAGATAAGACACAGTGTCACTGATAGCTGATGTCTTTCACACTGTGAGAATCTGTAGTTCTGAAGGCCAGGCTCTTGCATTAATGTTTGCCTCTGACACTGATGGTGTTTGGTGTTCAGTGTGTGATCAGGCAGGAGAAATGTTCAGGAGAAATCCAGGCTGGATGTGGCTCTGGGCAGCCTGCTCTGGTGGTTGGCAACCCTGCACATAGCAGGGGGGTTGAAATGAGATGATCATTGTGGTCCTTTGCTACCCAGGCCATTCTGTGAGCCTATGAAACGTGTACTTGTTCAAGTAGACGTCGGTCTTTCTTTGTCTGCTGACACTGAGAGCAGCAGAACTGTGCTCCTCAAAGGGAGCAGGACTGGGTTGATAATATTGGAGATCTGACATCTTTTTTGTTCTGTCTACAAGAACAGATGAGAAAAGTGATATTGTGCCATTCCAGAAAGAGGGAAGGAATTGTGCAACTCTTAGACTGCCAGGGCAGCACTGCAGCAGGCACAGTCCCATTGTGGTGACTGAGCTTAGGCAATTTGTTACCACGTTTTTATTTGGAATGTTGCTTCCAAATCCATTCTTCTACTGAGAACCAGACAGCCACATTAGTTAAGGCATTGATGCTATGTAGTAGAGAGCAGTAGCAATTCCAGTGTTTGCATTAATTTCCCTGCATTGTTTGCAGCAATGCAGTGGGCAGGAAAAGTTTGGGTGTAGGGTGCTTCTGCTGTCGGTTTGTGACTGCAGTTTTGTAGTTTAATTCTGACCCCGCACTAATTAATGGCCACAGAATTAACCATTAACAGAGTGGTTTCACAGGCTTCAGTTCACAGTCTAACCTGTGTAGTGCTAGATTTGGGTGACCTTTGGAGATGTGGTTTTGGGCTGTGCACTGTCCTGAATCGGAGCTGCTCCCTGCTTTGTCAGTAAGAATCAGAAGTGTGTGTGTGGTATAGACAGTATGCAGTGGGTCTGTTCCTTGCAGGCAGTTCAGGAAACTAAATGTGCTTTATTCTGTTGCCTGTTATAGCATCATAATGTCCTTTTTGGCTTTATGAAATGAATTTTGCAACAAATTAAGAAGCTTAAGACAGTAGATTTCTAAACTAATGTTTTCAGTTGTATATTCATAACTCATATACTTTTTTTTTTTTTTTACCACTGAAGTCCCTTCTTGCTGCTTGTTGAACCTGCATTTTTGGGAACGGTGTGTGGAATTTGACCTTAACTGTAGCAGAGCTGTCTTTGAGTGGCTGATGCTTATTTCTGTTTTCAATTTCATTGCTAATAGCTTTAGATTAATGAGCTCCTGTTTGTGTCCTTGAAGGTTTTGGTGCCAACAACGCTGGTAATAGCTTGTTTGGAAATAAGCCTGCAACGGGGACTCTGGGAACTGGGCTTGGGACAGGGTTTGGAACAGGTAAGCAGTTCTCTGGCTTGTTTTGTGTCAGCTTAAGCATAGCACTCAAACTTTAGTGAAGTCTGTGTATCACTCACTAACTCTGGTAATACAGCAGTGGCTGTAGAAGCTCTGGCTTAAAGTCATGAACCTGTCTTAGATCAGAACAGAGCAGAGATGGATAATGCTGTGCTGAATAACCTGTTAGAAACTGTGGGCAGTGTTATTTGTGGCTGTAGCTAATGGCTCAGCAATCAGGTGGCTGCCTCGAAGGCTCCGTTGGTCTGATGGTGTGAGTCTGGGGTGTCTGTAGCATTCATGCACACCTCGAGTCCTTCTTGTAACTTGATAATGAATTCTTTATGGGATAAATTGGTTATTCAAAGTGTCACAGTGAGCTTTCTCGTGCCATAGCACTCGGGGCAGGACAGACTTCGTTATTTGGGAACACCCAGCCTAAACTCGGTGGAACGCTGGGAACGGGAGCCTTTGGAGCCCCAGGATTCAATACATCCACTGCTACTCTGGGCTTTGGAGCCCCTCAGCCAGCTGTAGGTAAGTGTACGTTAGCCTGAGTTCAGTCACAGCTTCCTTCCTGGTTTCAGACATATCTGTGCATGGGATTACACCCTGCTCCGGTAGTGTGGAGCCAAACAAATGTTGGAGGATCTATCTGAGGCTGCTTCTGTTCCCAGTAGAAGTGTAGGCTGTGCTGTTTTTCCATGCTGAGTATCACATGTATATTCTTTCAAGTATAATTCAAAGTTACTTAACTTTATTAACACTTAGAGATGTTTTAGTGCTTTCCTTTCAAGGTTACTAAGATGCTGCCCATCAGTCACTTTGGGACAGCAACAATAGATTCATTTCATACACTTAGAAGAAAGGAGGCATTAATTTATTTGGTAATTCTATCTGGGATTGCTCAGGGTGCTTAACAAGCATGGTGGTAGAATGATGCACACGTGATTGATTCTGTAAGTCATAGTGCCTGCCACATCCTGCACTGCATCCTGTTGGGCACAGCTGAGCACTTTGGGAATGGCACACATGGCCATGGTGCTCCATCCCTCACAGGTGGCAGTGTTAGGAAGTGGTTTCCAGTGGGATGTAAGGAGGGAAGGGTGGCACACAGCACTGTGTGGCAGGAAGGGACCCACAGAAGCTGATGTCTGAGGCTCACCTCTATCTTTGGGTGGTTGGTAAGATTGTCAGAGAAAAGCTGCTGCTGTGTGGGCTGTGTGAGCAGACAGAAGTGGATCAAAAGATTTCAGTTCTTGGAATTAAAAATAAGATGCTTCATGCTCTTAAATGTTTCATAATGTGATCTCTGTAGGATCTTAATGGGAACTAAAATTAGATGCTGTAAGATGGGCAGATTGAAGAGGCCTTCTCTGCAGAGAGGACTTCGGATCTGTGTTTGATCACTGCAGCAGGAATGTCAGAATTGCAGCCAAGATATGATTTCTTCCTTCAGAATTCTGAAGAGCAGGGAAAAAAGGATGCTGTTAATTTGGGATTTGGAACTCCTGTGAGGAGATCCTCTGGCTGCGGGGTTGTCTTTTCTGTCTATCTTGATTCTCTTAATGTTGACTGCTGAAAACTGTTCTTTTTACAGCACTGACAGATCCAAATGCATCGGCCGCCCAGCAGGCAGTCCTCCAGCAGCATCTCAATAATTTGACTTACTCACCCTTTGGAGATTCTCCACTTTTCAGAAACCCCATGTCAGACCCAAAGAAGAAAGAAGAGGTGAGTGGATCAAACTCAGTTTTCTGGGAAAGGTTTGAAATGACTTCAGTTTATGTACAGTACTCTCTGTCTTCACTCAGGTATGCAGTGAGCAGCATAAGGGCTTGCCATCCTTATGCTCATACTGATGGAAGATTGGCTTTTTCTTTCCTTAATGCTATCCAGGACAAACTGCTATTGCTGGGGCTTCATTTACGTCTCCTGATACATTATTGCTTGACTTTGGAGTTCCTGCTGAGAGTTGCATTGTGTGTCTGTGTTTGGTATATTTGTAGCATTTTGCGAGCTTTGCTTACAGCAGTCTCTTGACCTGTTGATTGGTTTAGAAACCACCAAAATGCACTTCTCAGACTTCTGAGGGTTAAGGGATGTATAAATGGCTGCTGTTCTTCCATGTTCTGGTGGGTGAGTGTTCCTGCTTAGTTGGTGGAACCCATCAGAGTGCTCCCAGGGGTCTCCTTCCCAGGCTGAAGGACATGAAATCATAGAATGGTCTGGGTTGAAAAGGACCATAATGATCATCTAATGGTGACTGCTGCTTTCCTGTTTGCAGGCTTAGCTGTTTGCGTGGCTGGGCAGAGATCACAGATACACACATGCAGTTGTGTAGCTACACACAGCGTACTGAGGCACTGCCTTCCCAGCACCCACGTAGAACCCCATAGGGATTTGCATAGATGGAGCAGAGACAGTCAAATCACTTGGGCTGATGGAGGTTGAAGGTCCATGGTGAAAATGCACAGACTGCTCTGTAGACTCACCTGCACATTTGTGGATTTGTTGAGCTTTAGCTCTGTCTCTGTCTGCCCAGTACCTCTGCCCAGATCCTGAGCCCTCTTAGATGCTGACTCCTCTGCCTGGTATCCTTGCCAGGACAACTGCAGATGCTGGTCCTAAATTCACTCCTGCATTTCTCTCCATTGGCATTCTCACACGCGAGTCAAACTGAGAGATTACACTGCAAGACAGTTAAGAAAGTTTTGAATCTTAAAGATGGTGGTGATCAGGCACAAGGCTCAGTCACACATTCATACTGGCTGACAAGGGTGTACACACAGCCAGCCTATTTTATACTTGTTTGCTCTGTCCCCCTTCAGTGTGGCTTCCTCTGAGCATTCCTTAAGCTTACATGGGCCCCCTGGAATATCTGAAATCCTCATGTTCTTGGTTTCCCAAGAAACCTTGTTCCCCCTTGGTTTTGATAGGACAAGGGAGAATGGTTTTAAACTGAGACAGGGGAGGTTTCGATTGGATATGAGGAGGCAGTTTTTCCCCCAGAGGGTGGTGACGCACTGAACAGGTTACCCAAGGAGGCTGTGGATGCCCCATCCCTGCAGGCATTCAAGGCCAGGCTGGATGTGGCTCTGGGCAGCCTGGGCTGCTGGTTGTTGACCCTGCACATAGCAGGGGGTTGGAACTGGATGAGCATTGTGGTCCTTTTCAACCCAGGCCTTTCTATGGTTCCCACTTCTTAGCAATTCAGGTTTCTTTTGGCCCTGCCCAGAGCTGTGTTTGTGGTGTCATGGCCCTTCAGTGTGTGACTGGAGACTTTTGGTCTTCAGCATCTTCTGTGAGCTGTTGTCAGCCAGCTTTGTGTCTGTTCCTGTTTATTGGTGTGCCATTGCGTCTTTCACTTTTGTAAGGCCCTTGGCTGGGTAACAAAGCGGGTACTGTTACCTTCCATGTGTCTGTACTGCACACGGTATGGAAATTCCAATTCTCCTTGTTTTTCTTTTCCAGCGGCTGAAACCGACCAACCCCGCAGCTCAGAAGGCCTTAACGACACCCACCCACTACAAACTGACTCCACGTCCAGCAACCAGAGTGCGCCCAAAGGCTTTGCAGTCTGCAGGCTCTGCCAAGTCTCAGCTCTTTGATGGCCTTGATGATGATGAGCCATCCCTCTCCAATGGTGCCTTCATGCCAAAGTTAGTTCTTCTTTTCTGCATATTGGAGGGAGGAGGTGCAGGAAGAACTGTAGCATTGCTTCATCCTGATCAGATGAAGTCCTGAATTCCCTCGCTTTGTGTGTCCTGATGCAAATAGGAATAGCAGTAATAGGATCTGTGATACTTTGGAGATAAATATTTTCTATAGAGGAGATAAAAGTGGTCATCTAACACTTTTAACTGCAAAGAAGCTGTGAAATGAGGTGATAATTGGAGTGAAGCTTCCATGAAGTCAGTTAGAAATTATACGGGGGAAGCTTGTACAGTGTGCAGCTCCTTGTAACTGAGATAGAAGGACTGTTAGGTTTGCTAACGCTGTGAGTTTGATGATGGTTTCATGGCCTGATGCTGGTTCTTTATCAGATTCACAGTGTTGCAATGGAGTAGTAATGCCGCGCATGTGTCCTGCTGAGGCTTTTGGTTTCAATCTTTAGGAACACTAGTGGCAATCCTGAAAAGGGCTTTGGACAGTTTTCATTCCTGTTCAAGTAACTTTTGAGCTTAGATTATATTTCTCTTTGCTTTTTTTCTTGTTTAGGAAGAGCATCAAGAAGTTGGTTTTGAAGAACCTCAGGGGCAGCAGTCTGTTCTCTCCTGTCAATCGTGAGAATGATGACCTGGCATCTCCATCGGAGTATCCAGAGAATGGAGACAGGTATGGTGATAGGTGGTGTGTGTGTTGAAACTTGAAAGAAGTACAGACTGGTTGTTCCTGTCTCTAAATCATTGTTAAGAAGTAGGTAGTTATTTCTAGGGCTGTCATAATAGCTGGTCATGGGAAGCAGGTTGGCCTTTTGGGTGAGTGACCTGCCCTCAGGCTCTCCATTTGTTCCACCTGTGTGCCTTTTACTGGCTCACTGCACCCACATCGGGAGTTCAGAGGGCTGACTTCTCTGGGTATGTCTCCCCTCACCTCCTGTAGAGACAAATTATGGCATTTCTTGAAGGAGACACTCAACCTGAGCCTGAGGGGAGAAATAAGTCCTGAGTAGCTCAATGTTTTGATTTTATGGAAAGCTGCTCAAAGTAAAAACTGATTACAAGAGTGGAGAAACTTGTTGCTAACCACCTGAGTCCTAACCTAGGTGGTTCTTAGGACAGGAGCATTTGTTGGCTGGGTTGCCAGCAGCCACATACAGCTCTGAAGCTGTTGTTTTAAAATGACTGTAACAGAGTGCCTTCATGTTTGGTCTGGTCATGGGGTCTGCAAGACTTAATTGTTCCATGCTTCTAAAACAGGGTATTTGGGGCAGAAAAGAGTGTGATTCCTTAAAATCACTGAATCTTTCAGGTTGCAAATGACCTTGGGAGGTGTATCTGTTGAGCAGAGTCAACACTGAATTCAGACCGGGTTGTTGAGGACTGTCCAGTATGGATCCCCATGGATGGACATTTCACAACCTCTGCTCCAACGCTTAGTTGTCCTCACTGATTTCCTTGTTTTTATTTGACCATTGTTTCTCATCTTCCTGCAGTGCATGTCTGTGCAGACCCTCTTGGCTTTTGGTGTTGGAAAGCTGCTCTTACATTTCCCTCCAGCCCTTTTCTCCAGGCTGAGCAACCCATTTCCCTCAGCCCCCCCAAGGGGCACCCTGAGGGCGTTGTGCTATGCCAGCATTGAGTATGTCGGTATCTTTCTTGCATTGTGAGGCCCAGATGGGATGCAGGATGCCAGAGTTCTGAACAAGGGCAGAGTAAAGGGGAATGAGAAATGCTTTCCCTTTACCTGCTGCCTCTGCAGTTTGTTGAGTAGTAGTGTTTGCTTTTTGTACAAAAAGACACCGAATTTTAATGCTGACGTGAGCCTATTAGTACTAAATGATGCAATTCTTTTGTTCTTCCTTGCTTTAGGTTCTTTTTGTCGGTACCTCCTGAGGAAAACCACAGACCAGATGGTGAGCGCGAGGAGGACGAGGATCACCACGAGGTGACGAGGTTTTACACCAACCCCATCGCCAAGCCCATCCCACAGAGCCCTGAGAACACTGCGCACAAACACCACAACAGTGTGGATGACACCATTGTGGCCCTCAATCCGCGGGCAGCCCTGCGGAACGGCCTGGAGGGCAGCAGTGAGGATGCCTCATTCCACGACGATTCCCTTCAGGATGAACGCGAAGAAGAGACTGAGACGGTGCACCACGTCCATCCTGCAGGTTGGACTGGGGGTGGGGCAGGGGTTGTCCTCTAGAGATAACTCTTGGTAACGTTTAACGTGTGCTTCTTGTGCTGTTTTGGATCCTCAGCTCTTTGTTTCACTCCCTCCTGTCTTCTTCAGGGTACAAATCACATTTTTCCCCTCTCACATCTCATGCATGATATTTTTACGAGTTACTGAGCAGTTGCATTTCATCACCCATGGTTGTGTTGGTGGTGTAGTGAGGTGTGTGGAAGGGAGAAGAAAGATGCCCCAGTCTATAATTCTACCATAGCAAACAGATGTCTGCAGTCCTGGCAGAAGACTTGGAGTTCTACATCTGTTTAGACTCGTGGCTCATACCATTGTGCAGAGAGCATTATAGAACTTTCCATGCAGGGAGTGGGCCACGTGGTTGTGCCTCTCAATGGATCTGTACTGCATCTGTTCAATGCTTTCAGTTCTGGTTCAGCGTGGAGTAAAACTGAAAGATGTAGGGGAGGCTGAGGGGCCTCGGGTCGCTTCCACTTAACTGAGGCTTTACAGCTTCACAGGTGGAGAGGTGGAGGGTTGTCTTGGCTTGTTAAACTTGTGTGGCTCTGGAGAAGCTGAAGGAGGAAAAGATTTGTTCACCCATTCATTTTATACGTGGCATCTTATAAAACCAAGAGGTGCTGTGTTCACAGTAAACGTTTCCAGAAGCCTCTGCAGCAAGAAATTGTGAATGCAGAATGCTTGCAGATGGCTGGGAAATTTTAAGAGTCGTTAGACAAATTAATAGCTGAAAAGAGCATCAGAAAGTGCTGAATGAAAAGTGCTCCGTCTTGGTCGGCAGGTGCCAAATTAGGAGCTCCCAAATTAGGTGCTGGAGGAATGTCTGTCAAGTGTTGCCGTATGTATTTGTGTTTTCTGTTTCTGCCTGTATATCTGCTGCTGCTATCTGCTGAAGATGGGCTGTAAGGCTGAGGAGCCTGCTGTGGCTCTGCAAGGTGTGGTGCTGAGGCATTTCTCTGCTTGTGTTGTGCTGATTCTGTGTTTAGAACCACCATTCCATTTCTCCTACAAGCCTGGACTGCTGAGTCACCAGCAGTGTTAAAGCTGACAGTTCTGCCATCAGCACGGTTCTTTGTTCTTCCTGTTGTAGGAATTGTTCTAACCAGAGCTGGCTATTACACCATCCCATCCATGGAGGAGCTGGCCAGGTTTACCAATGACAAAAATGAATGTATTGTGACTGACTTCACCATAGGCCGTAAAGGTGAGCACCTGAAGCATTTCTCATTGTTTACATTAGAAATGGTGGTGTTTTTAAAGCTGTGGGATTTGAATCTGAGTTCCATACCTCATTTAACGATAAGCAGCACCTCTACGTTGTGAACAGCTTGCACTGAAATGAGAGATCCTTCACACTGACAGTGCTCAGCTGGTGGATGACATGAAAACTGGAGTGGGAAAACAAAACAGCTGTAGCTTTTAGGATGCCTGCTGTCCTTGTGCAGAGAGATTGTTAGAGGGGAACTTGCAGGAACAGAATGCAGACCTGGTGGTTGTTTCACTCTTAATTACTGCCTGCACTGGAGTTGGTTTGGCTCTCATGTAGAGCCTTCAGCCTGAGCTGTATGCTTTACTGCTTCTATTTTAAAATATAGCATGTACTACTTCTAAACGCTTGGTCCAAATGTGCCATAAAACTGAGGGTGTGATTGGCACAGAAAGCTTTTCTATTGATATTGCCAAAGAATTGGCAGTGAAGTTGATGACATCTTCAGTATTTTCGTACTGGGAGGTGGGAGTCCCCTGTGCTCTGTTCAGAGATGTGACAAAGCTAGGTGGGAAAAGAGGAACACGGACTTAAGCTATCTGTCAGGAGATATTATTCAAGGGCAAACTGTGATGCTTGGCTATCCTGGCTTTGCTTTCCAGGTTATGGATCGATTTTCTTTGAAGGAGAAGTGAATCTCACTAACCTCAATCTGGATGACATTGTACATATCCGTAGGAAAGAAGTTATTGTCTACCCGGACGATGAAAGGAAACCACCTATTGGTGAAGGCCTCAATAGGTAATGCTGTGCACACTGTGTGGGGCAGCAGTCTGTAAGGATGTTTCTATTGTGTTGGCAGCGTTTGCAGGCAGCTACTGGGAAATGTAAATCTACAGCGGGTGTTCAGACTGCAGCACTGTGCAGTTGCTGGGTATCTGCAAGGTTCTTAACCAGAATTTGCTTATAAACCTCTTCTGAGGTTCA